>OY731404.1:34089341-34140499 GCA_963425845.1 Sphenostylis stenocarpa
TTTGCTCACTGAAATAATTGATTAAATGGCACTATTAATCGATGAGCTGGGAAAAATAATCGATTAAATGGGTTGTTAATCGATTATCTGTCCTTGAATTGCTTTTATGCAAGAATGGCTCTGGAATAATCGATTAACACTTAAGATAATCGATTATTTGGGTTTGTTACGTGTTTTTAAATTCAAAATTGGACCAAGTTTCAGAAAACCCTATTCCCAATTCATCAAGTTTCGAAAATCCCCAATTCCCAAACCCTATTCTCTCTACTTAAGGTTCTCTAAGGCTCTACTGCAAATTGAACAAACCTTTTTCATACAAAAGTTAAGAGTTGTGACTACTAGAGAACTGCTCAGAAAAAGGGGCTTTTGAAAACCTAGTGTGGGCTAGAAGCGATAAGAATCACTGAGTGGGTTTCTTGGTGGATTGTGTGTTGTGTCGTCTCTAGGAAAAGTTGTTCTTCATCCATTATGGATTCAAAGGAGGTGTTCATCTCTTGTGTGACTCAAGAGAGTTATTTTCTTTACCTTATCTTTTCATTTGTAATTTTTTTGTAAAACTGTGATTATAGTGACAAGCGTTAATCCTCTGTTTGAGTGATTAACAACTGTACATAGGGTCTTTTGATTCGAAGCCAAGTATAAATCGATCGTGTAATCTTCTATCCCTTCTCTATTTACTTTACACAACATTTTAATCGGTGAAATTTGGGAAAATTTTAAAACCCTAATTTTTGTTTAAGAAACCAATTCACCCCCCTCTTGGTTTTTGTCCATAAACACAAACATTTCGCTGCATGATTCTAACATGATTAACTTCCCTAGTTCTGCCCTTTGGGTTTTCATCCTAAGATGTTGTGCTATGTCCTAACTTTTGTCTAGGTTTCCACTTTTCTTGTTTTGGGAATCCTAACAGACTTTATTTTGTAACCCTAATTTTTGCTTAGGCTACCCTTTATTGTTGTTTGGGTCTCCAAGCGGGTTTATCCTAACTTTTGCATAGCCCCCTGAATGGGTTTCCTATCGGGTATCTTGCCTTTTCTTTTTGGCCTTTAGCTTCTATGGGCTTCTTTTGATTTTTGTTTTGTTTTCTTTTTACACAACATTGGCGAAACACAACTTTATTATGATGAGGTAAAACCTTATTATGTGTTTCTAGTCAATCAATGATGATGAGTGGTTTGATTATTTTGACGATGTCACATTTTGATTATTTTGACGCACTTTTGAAAACATTTACTTAAACATCATTATTATGAGGTTTAGACATGAATAGCAAGAAGAGAAGTAGATAGTAAGAATGACATTCTTTATTAATTAAGAGGGGAAATATGTGCCCTAAAGATGCTCGGGAGTCGGGCTAGCTCCGAGGAGTAATCTCTAATAGTCATTGGGTTTACATCCCTTAAAAATTGGAAGAAGAAAACCTAATGACTAAAATCGTTCTCGACGCTTGGACACCTTCGTTTGGGAAAATCTGATTCGAAGTGCGGAGGGAGACTTCCCTTTTTCAGTGCAGCTTCATCCTTTGTAGAGTCATGCTTCAAAGGATTGTCTTTAAAATCTGGTGGCTCCCTTATTCCTTGAGAGTTTCTAATGAGCCCTTGGTTTGGGTGGTATCCATCATGTGGGTCACCTTCATATTGTTGGGAAAATATTTTCATATTGGCAAAAGATATTTCAAAGGTCCTCTTCAGCCGCATCCATTTAAGGTAGGACAAACAGCTTACTGATCCGAATGTCGTCTTTAGCTCGAACCGTGACCATCTTGTCGCCTCCTGTGAGTTTGTCTTTTTGGCGGAGCGTTGAAAGAACTGCCTTAGCGTCGTGAATCCAAAATCTACTCAATTTCCTCTTTGGATTATGTTTTTCTTCAGTCTTTTTATTTCTTCCTTTATTCTTAGGAGCGTCATCTTATAGCTCCTTGGGGGAATAAATTCTTCCACTTTTAATCCTGCCCAGATACCAACTATGTTGGAGATATCCTCATTGATGGGAGATGTTTTTGCGTATCTCCATGGTACAACTTTATTCGATTCGAGGCATGAACAAATGTAACGACATCCTTGCCCCCTCTTCCTTATTAAATTGGATATCCAATGGTTGAGGCTTATTATCCTCCTTAGGCGGATCAACCGTTGGAGAGAACTGACAATGAAAGGTTTGCTCTTCATCTTATTCCGATTCATGGGAAGCACATCAATTAATCCTTTCTTTTTATTATCTTATTATTATTAAAGTGAGAATGAATGAATGCAATTTATGAATGTAATAGACGGTTGAAGAGATGATGAAAACAAACAATTTTATTTATTTCATCCATATAGTGTACATTCCTCAATGAAATGTTTCAAAGTACATTTTTTTAAAAAAGTGGAGAAGCCTAAAGGAACCCATAGGCGGGTTAGAATTTCTATGTATTTTCTCTTTTTTTTGTTAACTTCCCGTGCATGGCATGCGAATACCCTATCCTCTTTACATGGTATTGAGGAATATCCACTTTCTTCAACTGCCTACTACTAGATGCATGTTATGAGGGTGAAGTTTGGTGGATGCATGTATGCAAGTGTTTGTTTTTTCTAAACATTATCATGTTTTATTTCCTAACATGATGTATGATAATGTTTGGGATTTTTGTATGCGGATAAGGGCATGAAGAATAATAGTTGCTTTCTATTTTTATTTTTATTTTTAAATGCAAAAATAATTTAAGAACGTTTATTTTTATTTTGAAATGAAATGAATGATTAGTGTAGGATAGATATGCCTTAAGACAATGACTTTGATATCCTCTTAAAGCTCACACTTCAAGTAGTTCCATACCCACTTTGGTATAATGGTTCCTTCCTCATAAAGGTCACCATATACCTTAACACACTTGTCTCTTCCTTATGGAAGATTACAAGCACACTTGGGCCTCTTTCGCCTTTGTCTTAGGGATATCGAATGTCCCCTAGAATGAATGTATTTATGCATGTGCTAGTACAAAAAAGGACCTTTTATGATAAAGAAAGGCGAAAAATATTCAAAGTAAGATAACTTTTGACTGGGATATTAGATTTGGACGCACAACATATCAAATCGAAGAGGAAAAAGTGAAGAACAAGTGGGAGATCCCTAAAGGGGATTTAGCCCAACAATTTTCCCAAAAAATGCTCCTAAGACCCATTTTTTGAGAGATTTATTAAGATGATGTGTATCTGTACTGCATTTATTTTTTTCTCTTGGTTTTTCCACTTATGAAATGATGCGATATGAATGATACGACTTTGTCAAAAATCTTTTTATTAGATTTCGTTATTACTGTTTTTATTGTAATTTATTTTAACCCTTTATCTCTTCTGTAGGTCCACATGGCTACTTAGCTTATAAAGAACCTGAAGCCAGGCTAGCTAAAATGCAGACTATCCGAGATAAAGGTGGTTATTGTGAAATAATGGTTTTAGATCCCCTTAGGGGGAACTATTGTGTGCAAGGGTTTGTGTACAATTGTTATTTCAAACAATTGCATAAAGTAAGCATACAATAATTATGAAAGCCAAGCAATAAATCATGTTATAAAAGCAAGAAAGGGTAAAAGCATAATTTTAAGTTTTTATTAATTAAACTAGTCCATCCCTAAATGTGATCAACTCTCTAGCTTCCCCAGTGGAGTCGCGATCTGTCGCCGCTGTCAAAACAAGTGGTCGGAGTGACGTGATGGTCCTTTGATTCGACTCGCATTTTTTTTAAAAGTGTGGTCATCACCCTTAGGATGTCCGATAATCGAACTATTCTAAGGATGAGGTTTCATAAATAGGTTCTGGAGTCGCCACCAATATTTTTACCAAAAACATTGGAAAAGGAAAAGAATGCAATGGTGTAGACCCCTAATTTTGCCCGGCCTCTTAATAAAAGAAAAGGAGACCTCTCGCAACAAGATAGAGTTCACCCAGTCACCCGACAAAAGCCAAGGAGACTTCCTACACGACGATAAAGCTCGCCGGACATCTTAACGAGGGCCAAGAAGACTTCCTATATGAAGATAAAGCTTCAATGGACACCTATCGGCATCAACCAACGTCCAAAAAAGCAAGGAAAGCTTCCGAGGTCCCAGAACACAAAAACTGGACAAAATAGGTCGAGACGCAGATCCCAAAGTTGGGACGACCGTCCCAAACTTCCTAGGACAAGTGAGACGCGCGTCCCAAATGTGGGACGACCGTCCCAAGTCCTAGGGGGGCTGGCTCAGTGTAAAAAATTCAATTGGGACGGCCGTCCCAACCCAGACGGCCATCCCGAATGTGCCTGGCAGCGAAAACTATAAATAGGAGGCTCATTTGCTCATTTTCCACACTCCAGACAACTCAGAGCACTTGTCTACTTCTCTCCCTCTTTCGAATGATCTTTCTGATTGCCTTATATAGGTAACAATCAGTTAAGCAATTATATTCTGGCATTCGATTCTTCTAGAAAATTTTAGTCGAGTCGAGTTTTGTCGTGAGGAGAGTTGTTGTAGAGCGAGGGACTGCCGAAACGCGACCTTATTGTAACAGACTTGTTATATAAAGCTTGCTACGGAGGTTCTTTTTACTGCTTTATTTATTGCTTTATATATGAAATGTAAATAAAATCATGTAGATAGCCATATTTAAATATTATGCGAATAAAATAGGGTAATAGCGTAATTTCTTGTAATCTTTACTTAAATGAATTAATCCTTCATAGGGAACCCGAAAGGGGCGTTGTGGGGTGCTAATACCTTCCCCACACGTAACTAACTTCCTTACCCAACTCTGGTTATAATGGCCAAGTGCGGATTTTCTAAAAATCAACTTTATTTCCTTTTCCAATGTTTAAGGTTAAAACATTGGTGGCGACTCCAAAAGAACCTTTTTTCGAAAACCTTGTTTCTATTAGAGGATAGTTCAGTTGTTGAGCACCTCGGAAGCAATGAACATATTTTAAACATAAAACGCGAGTCTAAACCATCTTTCCGTAACCGCTCACATAAACGTTCGAGATGTCCCTGGACGTCGGAACAGACGGCGGCGACAGATGGCGACTCCGCTAGGGAAGCTAGAGAGTTGATCTCATTTAGTGACGGATAAAATTCAAACTAAGTGAAAATTTGAAATTACGCCTTTACCCTCTTCCGTATGTTTTATTGTATGGCTTTAATAACTGTTGTATGATTATTTTCTGCACATTGTCTGAAATATAAATTGCACACAATAGTCCCTCTATACCCGGGGGCAAGAGTGAATACCTATAGGGTGTGGGTGGCAGATATGAACGGCTTGTTGGCACACGGGGCTACAACCGTTGTCGGAATCCACCAACTCAAGGTGATAACTCTCTTCTTTTGGTCTAAGGATGTCGACACGGAGTTCCGTGCATGACCCGAGGACTGAGAGATTGAGAGGTCCCTATAATGGGGGCACCTTGGGAACCTTTGGCCTTAGTGAGAACAGTTTAGAACCACCTAAACCAAGCACGTTTCTGCAGGAAAACCCCACCTCGTAATAAGCGTGGCTCTGCTCGTGGATGTATGATTTGTGTGTGCATTTGTTTACTGCATTTGTATTAAAGCATTAGCATAGGGTAATGTCGCGCAGTCTCAAAAGAGAAAAGGTCGGTCGAGACGACGCGATGGTTTTCGACCCTTTTGATTTTCGCGTTTTTTATAGGTGGTTACAACGCCTTTAGGTTGTTCGATAACAGGGCTAACCTAGGGGCGAGGTTTTCGAAAGGTGTCCTTGGGTTGTCCGATAACAGGGCTAACCCAAGGACTTATTTATTTTGGGTTCTATGGAGTCGCCATCGATGTTTTTACGGAAACATCGGAAAAGGTTTTTAAAAGGAGTTGGTTTTCGAAAACCAACTTTGGTCATTAGAACCAGAGTTGGGTAAGGGAGTTAGTTACGTGGTAAAGGAAGTATTAGTTCCTTTACTACGCCCCTTTCGGGTTCCCTATGATAGGCCAACTTTTATTGTTAATAAATAAACCGGAAAATATGCTTTTGCCCTTTTTATTGTGCGGAATTTAAAGTTATGACTACATGGCCCTAATCAATTACATAATTTAAATTAAAGCGAGTAAAAGTAGAGAGGGAGAAATTAAACCTCCGAAGCAAGCTTTGTTCTATATTTCTTTAAAATAAATGGGTGCTTTTTGGCAGCCCTTCCCTCTACAAGACATCGGAAACTCTTCTGGACGCTAAAAAAAAGCTCTCAAAGACACTCAGAAACTCCGGAAGTGCGTCAGAGGGATTCTAGAGAGAAGTTTTAGAGAGAAGGGAGAGCTAGAAGCTTGTGGTGTGTGGAAATGAGGGGGGGGGGGAGGCCCCTATTTATAGGTTTTCGCGCCTGGCAGTGGCGAGACCGTCGTTCTCGTCTGGCAGGGTCGAGAGCGCCGTCTCAGCAAACGAGACCGCCGGTCTCGTCCTGCGCAGGTGGCAAGATCACGGTCTCGTCAAATGAGACCGCTGTCTCGCCATTCGCAGGTGGCGAGACCGCCGTCTCATCAAGCGAGACGGTGGTCTCGCCACTTGCCCTGAGGCGAGACGCGCGCTCGATTTCGAGGACGTAGTCTCATCCCAAAGAGGCGAGAAAACTTATTTTTCGTACAGGAAACTCCCTCCTATCTTAGTATGGGGCCTAATAGTCTCTCCTAATGGCTTGTTAGGCTTCATCCATCTTCAAATAGGAGGTCTTCTAGCCTTTATTTGGAGGTCGGGCAAGATTTGGGGTCTACAGACTGCCCCCTTTACCCGACCGGTCGATCGCTGGCCCTTTGGTGCCAAGGTGATCGGCCCGGAGGGTAAAGGAGTTGACCCTCTTGCCCGGTTTCCCTTCAGATATTCCGTCTTTGCGGCGGATGATCTTCTGGGGAGATGTTGTGTTGTGCGCTTCCGGGATGCTCCTTTGACGCGGTAGCTGACCCCTTCGACTGATGAGTACGAATCCTCACCTAGTTTGACGAGTATGAACCCTCGCCCGGTAAGTCCCCTTCTGTAAGGCCTGATGAGTACACACCCCCATCTGGTGTTTGACGAGTATGAACCCCCGCCTGGTAAGCCCCCTTTTGTAAGGCCCGATGAGTTCACACCCCCATCTGGTGTTAAGCCTCCGGATGCTCCATCTTGCGGTAGCTGATCCTTTGACTGTGGTGGCGACTTACTGATTCTGACCATGCACCGGTGTGAAACCTTGGGATGCCTCTTTGACGCGGTAGCTGACCCTTGGCTGACGAGTATGAACCCCCGTCTGGTTATGTGCCTCTGGATGCCCCTTCTTGCGGTGGCTGACCCTTTGGCAATGGTGGCGACTTACTGATTCTGACCATGCACCGGCTCTCTGGGGAGTGATTTCTGTTTTGGTAGATGTGCTTGGACCTCTTGAATGGTCGTCCGGGCTGTACTGGGGATTTTGTGTTTCATCCAGCTTTGTTGGTTGCTGGGGATTTTTGTTTTTGACTTTTGGTGGCGACTATCCGACTCTTGCTGGCTGGTCGGATTGAGTCTTGTTTTCATGTTCAACTTTCATTTGGCTGTCGAGATTTTGTCGATTGGGGTGATTGCTTAATCCTGCCTTTTTATCACGGTTTTATCTCTTTTTCCTCACGATTTAGGATTTTGGCTTTTTTTTTCTTGAGCGTATGCCTTTTCTCTTAGTTTTCTTTTTGTTACGCTTGACTTCTATGGGAAGGATGGCAAAAGGGTCGGCGAAGTCGTACCGGGATGTCTTTATGCAAACATGAAGATGATCTTCTTGACATGAATGTTTGTCTATGTACTTTTGTTTGTTTTACTTTTGACAAAGTCATTTTTGTGCGACTATTTGTGTGTGGATGCTATTGATGCAATTTTGGTTGAGGACATCTAGAAAATGACCGGTACTTCTTTTTTTGTTCTTTTGTTTTAACCCTATCTTTTGCCTAGACCGCCCTTTGCGGGTTTTCGATCTATCGGGTTTTAATAAAATTTTGGTGGGCTTTCTTTCCTTTTATAAAAGCCTTTTCTTTTGCCTAGACCGCCCTTTGCGGGTTTTCGATCTAGCAGGCTACTCTGTATTTTTTTACTTGGGACGGACCTGATTGGTGATGCGCGTCTTTTGTTTTATGCATGCTCATATTTCGTTAATACAGAGGCATTTACACAAGTAGGTAAAGAGAGGAAAAAACAATTTTATTGATATAAACAGATAGTTTATTTTTACATGGGGGTTTACAAAGGAATTTGTAAGCATGGCTGGTCAAGGTTGGCTAAACTGTATGAGGGTGTCACAATCATGTCTGTGATCTCTGTTTCCCCATTTTTCCTGGTCCCTTCGGTTGAGATGCTTGAATCCGGAGTGAAGACTATGCGAAGTCTGCTTGCTTTTGTGAAGGTATTACCTTAGTCGCCTTTGCGGTTTTCGGCTAAGGTAATCATTGCTCTGTTTTTCTCTTCTTCTTTTTTGTTGTTTTTTTTTTTGTACCTCTAGTTTTTGCCTAGGATGTGTCCTACCGAGGAATGTAGACCCTATCTTTTCGCCCGGACGCTCTTTGCGAGTTTTCATCCTGACGGGTCGTGACCAATGTCTTTAGGCGTAGTATTTCTTAACTGCATCTGAATTGACGGGGTATCGGAGCTCTTCCCCGTCCATGTTGGTGAGGATGAGGGCTCCTCCTGAGAAGGCTCGTTTGACCACAAAGGGTCCTTCGTAGTTGGCTGCCCATTTTCCGATTTTGTCTTTCTGGGCTGGAAGCAGTTTCTTTACTACTAGATCTCCTTCTTCGAAGGTGCGGGGATTGACCTTCTTGTCGTAGGCCTTCTTGATTTTCCGCTGATAAGCTTGCCCCCAACATATGGCATCCGACCGTTTTTCTTCGATTAGGTTCAATCGATCATACCAGGTTTTGGACCCATTCAGCTTCTCGTCAATTTTGCTTCCATGATAACTCGTAGGGAGGGTATTTCGACCTCTACTGGTAGTACGGCCTCCATTCCGTATACGAGGGAAAACGGGGTAGCCCCTGTGGAGGTCCGTACCGACGTTCGGTAACCATGTAAGGCAAAGGGGAGCATTTCATGCCAATCTTTGTAGGTGACTACCATTTTCTGGATGATTTTCTTGATATTTTTATTGGATGCCTCTACTGCACCGTTCATCTTTGGTCGGTACGGAGAGGAATTGTGGTGCTGGATTTTGAAGTCTTGGCATAATTCCTCCATCATTTTATTGTTGAGATTGGTCCCATTATCAGTAATGAGCCTATGAGGGATGTCGTACCGACATATAATATTCTTCTTGATGAAGGTTGCCACCACTTTCCGAGTTACATGTGCATATGATGCCGCCTCAACCCACTTGGTGAAGTAGTCAATTGCGACCAGGATGAAGCGATGGCCGTTAGACGCTTTGGGTTCAATGGGTCCGATGACATCCATGCCCCACATAGAGAATGGCCATGGTGTAGTCAGGTTACTGAGAGGTGCGGGCGGCACATGAATGTTATCGGCGTATACTTGGCACTTATGGCATTTCTTGGCATATTGGTGACAGTCAGCTTCCATCGTGGACCAAAAATACCCTGCCCTAAGGATATTCTTTGCCATGACATGCCCAGGTGCATGGGTTCCAAAAGTCCCCTTGTGGATTTCTTTTATCAAGGTTTGGGCTTCTTCTTGGTCCACACACCTTAGGAGGGTGGAATCGGGGCTCTTTTTGTAGAGGGTTCCTTCAATCAACGTGAACCCTACGGCCCTTTTGCGAATGGTTCACTTGTCATTGTCACTGATTCCTTCGGGATATTCGCCCTTCCTGAGGTACTGCTTGATGTCATAGTACCAGGGGCTTTGATCGTGCTCGCCATTTACTGCCATGCAGAAAGCTTGCTTGTCATGCAGCTTAACTTGAGCAATTGGCATCTCATGTTCTTGATCTAGGGCGAAGGGATGTACTGGAAGGTGACACTTTCCATTCTTGAAACTAAGTCTTGGATGTGTTCCAGATATGGGATTAGTTTGGCGTTTCGGGTTTCCCATTCACCCTTAAGTTGGTAGATGACGAGGGATGAATCACCGAATATTTTGAGCTTAGTGACCCCATGATCTAAAGCCGCGCGGATTCCTAGTGCACATGCTTCGTATTCGGCCATGTTGTTGGTGCAATCGAAATTAAGCCTGGCTGTTACAGGAATGTGTTTCTTTTCGGGGGATATCAAAATAGCTCCTACCCCATGTCCAAGCATGTTTGAAGCCCGTCGAAGAACATGGTCCACATCTCTTCTTTGGTCTCTTCATGTTCGATGTGCATGATATGCTCATTGGGAAAGTCATCCTGTAAGGATTGGTATTCGTCTCGTGGATCCATGGGCTAGATAATCCGGCTAGGGGACTTCCTTTAATAGCCTTCCTGGGTGACATGAATGATGTCAAATTCTCGAGAGGAGAACCTCGCCACCTAGCTATTCTTCCTGTCAAAATGGGCTTCTCGAAGAGGTATTTGATTGGATCCATTTTGGAGACCAACCATGTTGTGTGTCGAGCCATATCACTGTCTGAGACGTTGAGTGACCCATACCAATGCGCAACAAGTTTTTTCGAATGGTGTGTAACGGGTTTCATAATCTGAGAATTTCTTACCTGAGATAATAAATGGCTCGTTCCTTCTTTCTAGTTTCGTCATGTTGGCCAGAGCACACATCCCATGGATTCTTCAAGTATTGATAAATATAGGATCAGAGGTCTCCCTTCAACTGGTGGTACCAATACAGGCGGATTGGTTAAACAAGTCTTGATCTTATCAAATGCTTGTTGGCATTCTTCATTCCACACCGTTGGTTGGTTTTTGCGCAACAGCTTAAAGATGGGGATACATTTATCCGTCAACTGTGCGATGAAACGGGTAATGTAATTAATCCTGCCCAGGAAACCTCTGACCTCCTTTTCCGTGCTTGGTGGAGGCATTTCCAAAATTGCCTTGGTTTTGTCGGGGTCCACCTCAATTCCTCTTTCACTGACAATGAACCCTAGGAGTTTTCCTGATCGTACTCCGAAAGTGCATTTTTCCGGGTTTAGCTTAAGTTGATGCTTCCGAAGTCGATCAAAAAGTTTTCGGAGATATCGAATGTGGTCCATTTCATTTCTGGACTTGGCAATCATGTCATCCACATATACTTCTATTTCCTTGTGGATCATGTCATGGAACAGTGTGACCATAGCCCTTTGATAAGTAGCCCACTGCATTCTTCGATGTACCATCTTTTATTGGTGTAGAAGGTTGGAGCTAGTTTTCTTGGAGCTCTTTATTCTGCTGGAATGGTTTCAATTTCGCCTTTCGCCTTTCGCGATTTTGATTTTCATTTAGAGGCTGGATTTTGGCGCCTTCTATTTTCAATCACAAGCATGGAGACTATCCTCCTTATATGCATGTTTATTATTCTTGTTTGAAGAAATTTATTTTTTCTTAATTTTGACAAAGTTGTATTATGCAACTACTTTGTGTGTGGATGTCCTAAATGCAATCTATTGTTTATTTATTTTTTATGCATTTAGAAAGTAACTGGCCTTTTCCCGTTGGCTTCTTATGAATATGCCGATGGGCTCCTTCTTTATGACCATGATGATGGGCTCCTCTTTTTATCCATCTCTTGGTTTTAGCCCTATCTTTTGCCTAGACCGCCCTTTACGGGTTTTCGATCTAGCGGGCTGCCTTAATTTTTGCCTAGAATATCTTAGGGGGCTTTTGCCTTATCTTTTGCCTAGACCGTTCTTTTGGGTTTCCGATCTAGCAGGCTACCCTAGTTTTTACCTAAGAATATCTTAGCAGGCTTTTATTCTTTTATTATTATTTTTTTTTATGCTTCCCTTTTTTTAGATGCATGCTTGATCTTTGATTAAAGGTCTTTGCGCATATTTATGATTTATCAATAAAGAGGCATTTCCATAATATTTGGTCAAGAGAAAGGAAATGAAAAGGAATTTTATTGATAAATGAACAAAAGCTTATTTCTTTTATAGAAGGATTTCAAGGGTATTTAGAAGAATGGGTGGTCAGGGTTGGCTATACTTGTATAGGTTTATACGAGTCATGTCTATGATATCTACCCCCTGGTTCTCCTAATTGCTTCAGTTGAGATGCCCGAGCTCAGAGTGAAGACTATGCGGATTGCTTGCTTCTCGGAAGAATGTTACCTTAGCCGCCTTTTCGGTTTTCGACTAAAGTAACCATTGCTCTTAGTTTCTTTTTTTATTACCTCTACTTTTTGCCTAGGACGTATCCTAGCGAGGGATATAAACCCTATCTTTTGCCCAGGGATGCCCTTTGCGGGTTTTCATTCCTGACGGGTCTTGAGCAATGTCTTCAAGCATAATACTTCTTCACCGTACCGGAGTTGATTAGGTTTCAAAGTTCTTTTCCATCCATATTAATGAGGATAAGAGCCTCTTTCGAGAAAGCTCATTTGACCCCAAGGGGTCCTTCATAGTTCACTGCCCATTTTCCAATTTCATTGTTTTGGGCTGAAAGCAACTTATTTACCATTAAATCCTTCTTTATGGTAAATATGAAGGTTGACTTTTTCATAATCCTTTTTTATTTTCCTTTGATAGGCTTGTCCATGACATATCATATTCAACCGTTTTTCATCGATAAGGTTTAATTGATCATATCGACTTTGAACCCATTCGACTTCTGTTAATTTTACTTCCATCATCATGTGCTTTTGTCAACATGATTAGCTGTACCGATTTGCCGTCTCGGATCTTTGCTATAACCGAAGAGTAATCATTTTGAATGTAGAGCAATTGTCATGTCAATGCCCCTCTTCCTTTCCTTAGGGATTTCAATCCTCCTATTGATCACTATATTTCCACATTTCCCAGTCAATTACTTGAATGCTTTGTGGTGAAGGGTCAAGAGAATAGAAGGAAAGGGATTTATTGCAAAGGCTTGTGTTTTAGAGGGATATTTTTGTAATAAAGGTTTTTGTAAGAATGGCTAGCCAGGGTTGGTCAGTGTTTAGGCTAGTTCGAACAAACCTTTTGTTTTTATGAGGTGGCGTCTTCAAATGAATACTATTTGTGACTGATTAACTTTCCTAGTCTGCCCTTTTGGGTTTTCAGCCTAGGATTTTGCCCTTTTATCTTTTTGTCTTGGCCTTTGACCTTGACGGGCTTCTTTTAATAATAATTTCTTTTCTTAAAACATTGTCGAAACACGATTTTGTAATTCGTGTCTCTAGCTAATCAATCATATTAACTTTGGCTTCATTTTGTCTATGGCATTTTGATTATTTTGACGCATTTTGGAACAAAACATTTGCTTAAACCTGGTTATTTATGGGGTATAGATATGATTAGCGAGAAAAGAAGCAGATAGTAAGAATAGTATTCTTTTGTAATCCAAAGGGAAATATGTGCCCTAAAGATGCTCGGGGGTCGGGCACACCCCGAGGAGTGATCTCTAATAGTCATTGGGTTTACATCCCTTAGAATCAGAAGAAGGATGTCTAATGACTAATGCTACCCTTGATGCTAATATCCCTCTTTTTCGGAAGATCGTCTTTAAGGTATGGAGACTTCTCTTTTCTTTGTACGACTTGATTTTTTGTAGGGTCGTACTTTAAAAGATTATCCTTAAAATCTGGTGGCTCTCTTATTCTTTGAGTATTCTTTCCGAGCCCCTGTCCTGGGCGATATCCATATCTTTTCATCATATGGGCCACCTTTGTATTACTGGGAAGTCTTTCTATGTTGGCAAATTCGAGCGCTTGAAAAGATGTTTCAAGAGCCTCTTCAGCCGCATCCATTTAAGGTATGGTGGACGGCTAGCTGATTCGAATGTAGTCTTTAACTTGAACCATGATCAACTTGTCGCCTACCACGAATTTGATTTTTTGGTGGAGCGTTGAAGAAACTGCCCTAGCATCGTGAATCCAAGGTCTACTTAATCTTCCCCTTGGATTCTTTTTCTCTTTTCCTCTTCGGTTTCTTTATTTTTCCTTTGTCTTTAGGAGCATTATCTTGTAGCTCCTTGGGTGAATAAATTCTTTTGCTTCTCATCGTGCCCCCAATGTCGGCTATATTGGAGATATCTTTATTAATGGATGATTCTTGTATGCATATCCATGGTACAACTTTATCCGATGTGTAAGGGAAAAGACGAGGTATGAATAAACACAAAGGTGTTATTGCCTCTTCCCTGACATTATGAATTTGGGTGCTAATATTTTCTTTTTTCTTATTATCTCTTTGTCCCAAATCGGTGGCCTAAGTTTTTTCCTTATGGGGCTGTATCAATTGAACTTATTTTTCCAACAGTCTTTGCATATCCGGGGAAATGGTCCCCTCCTCACTGTCTGACTCAATCCATTCGTCTTCGGCTTTCGGATCCCGCAGAGAGCTTTCAATCACAGACATGATTGCTTATATGGTCCTTATTTGGGTTTAGATTTTATTTATTTATTTTGGAATGAGAGAGAAAAGAATGAGAAGCATATGAATATTATGAAAAATGCCTCATTGTATTGATGAAAAGAGAAATATATACAGAGTCCCTTTTAATCAAAAGATCTCGCAGCCACGGGCAGAGACCGCGAGAGATGCATCAGAAGCTTTATATTATTATTATTATATATTTTTTCAAAACCAAAAGATGCACAAAATGGGGAGCCCTAGTTAGATGGCCTTCTCTACCCAAGCTCACTATTCTGGTTGTGATAGAGGCTTGATGTTTACGTTTGGGTCGGGAGCATCGAAAGTAATCCACCCGGCATTCAATAATTCTTCAACCCTATATTTCAGGTTGACGCAATTCTCCACGGAATGCCCAGGAGCACCTGAGTGGTAATCACATTTTTCGTTGAGTTTGTACCAACCGGGGTAAGGTGGATCTTTCTTCTTTGGGGAGATACGTGTTACGAGCTTGGCCTCTAAAAGCCTTGGCAGCAGACTCCCATAAGAGATTGGGATGGGAGTAAATTTCTTCTCTTGTCTGCATGACTGTCCAGCTGATGGCGAAGAAGAAGAAAGAGTAGCAAAGTTCATGGCATTTACACTTCCCTCCTTTTTCTTGCCAAAGGGCTTCTTGAATGATGCGTGAGATTTCTTAAACTTGGGAGGGAATCGAGTATTTTCGACATCGGTTACCTCCTTTACATCAAATTTGTATCTCTCTAATGCCCTTAATTTCTCTTCTAGGGCATAAATTCATTGCTCAGAGACCGTATTGTGGAAGCATTGTTGATACATTAGCTCCGTCAACTGCGCTATTTGTTCCTTTATGACATTAAGCTCAGTGGTAAGCATACAGTTCTGCTCCTCTAATTGCTCCATCTTCTTGGCTTTTTGAGCGCGAGTGAGAACAGGTAGAAGACCAGCCACTTTCTAAATGATTTTAACGATTTTTATTATTTTTTATCTCAAATGACTAGTGTGAGATAGATATGCCTTAGACAATAACTTTGGTATCTTCTCAAAAGCCTATGCTTTAGGGAGTACCATACCCACCTTAATGTGCTAACTTCCCTTTTTTTTTTAAAAGGTTGCCAACATACCTTAGCGCACTTATCTCTTCTAGGAATGTGATAAACGCACTTGGGTCTCTTTCACTATTGTCTAAGGATATCTAATACATCCTAGAATGAGTGTGTTTATGCATGCACTACAAAAATATTTTTTTATGACAGCATATATTGAAGTGGAATAACTTTTGACTGGGTTGTCCGATTTGGACGCACAGCATGTCAAAATGAAGAGAAAAGGGTGAAGAACCAAGCTACAAATACCCAAAGGGGATTTGGCCCAGTAATTTTCCCAAAAAACGCTCCTAAGACCTATTTTTTGGAGGTTTATTAAAATGATGTGCATGCTGCAATTATTTTCTCTCTTAGTTTTACCACTTATTGGATGATGTGGTATGAATGATACGACTTTGCCAAGAATCTTTTTATTATAAAAAGGAATTTTTTTGGCTTTCAATTGTTTTTATATTTTTTATGACCCTTTATCTCTTCTGTCGGTCAACGTGGCTACTTAGCTTACAAAGAACCTGAAACCAGGCTAGCTTAACTGAAGACTACCCGAGATAAAGTTGGTTTATCTTATCACTTTTATGCTTTTTAGGGTTTTTCACTATTTTGTTTGTTGTATAATTACCCTATGCTAATGCATCAATACAAATGCAGCAAACGAATGCACACACAATTCATACATCCACGAGCAGAGCCACGCTTATTACGAGGTGGGGTTTTCCTGCAGAAACGTGCTTGGTTTAGGTGGTTCTACACTGTTCTCACCAAGGCCAAAGGTCCCCAAGGTGCCCCCATTATAGGGACCTCTCAGTCTCTCAGTCCTCGGGTCATGCATGGAACTCCGTGTCGACATCCTTAGACCAAAAGAAGAGAGTTATCACCTTGAGTTGGTGGTTTCCGACAACGGTTGTAGCCACGTGTGCCAACAAGCCGGTCGTATCTGCCACCCACTCCCTATAGGTATTCACTCTTGCCCCCGGGTATAGAGGGACTGTTGTGTGCAAGGGTTTTTGTGTGCAATTTATATTTCAAACAATTTGCAGAAAATAATCTTACAGCAGTTATTAAAGCCATACAATAAAATATACGGAAGAGGGTAAAGGCGTAATTTCAAATCTTTACTTAGTTTGAATTTTATCCGTCACTAAATGGGATCAACTCTCTAGCTTCCCCAGCGGAGTCGCCATCTGTCGCCGCCGTCCGTTCCGACGTCCAGGGACATCTCGAACGTTTATGCGAGCGGTCGCGAAAAGATGGTTTAGACTCGCGTTTTTTGTTAAAATTATGTTCATTGCTTCCGAGGTGCTCAACAATTGAACTATCCTCTAATAAAAGCAAGGTTTTCGAAAAGGGGTTCTTTTGGAGTCGCCACCAATGTTTTGACCGTAAACATTGGAAAAGGATAAAAAGGCGTTGATTTTAATAAAAACCAAACTTGGCCATTATAACCAGAGTTAGGTAAGGGAGTTAGTTACGTGTGGGGAAGGTGTTAGCACCCCACAACGCCCCTTTCGGGTTCCCTATGATGGATTAATTCATTTCAGTAAAGATTACGAGAAATTACGCGATTACCGTATTTTATTGCATAATGTTAAAAATGGCTATCTACATGACTTTATTTTATATTGCATACATAAAGCAATAAATAAAGCAATAAAAGAGAAGAGAATTGAACAGAACCTCCGTAGCAAGCTTTGTATTACGAATCTTTGATCGTGAGGATGCGTTTTGGCAATCCTTCGCTCTTTAAAGACTCTCCTCTCCGAATACAACACTGACTCGACTAAATTTTAAAGAAGAATCGAATGCTGGAATATGATTCCTTAACTGATTGTTACCTTATCAAGGCAATCAGAGAGTTCATTCGAAGAGGGAAGAGAATAGACAAGTACTAGAAATTTTCTGGTGTGTGAAACAGTGGCAAATGAGCTTCCTATTTATAGTTTTCGTTGCCTGCACACTTGGGACGCGCGTCTGGATTGGGACGGCCGTCTGGGTTGGGACGACCGTCCCAACTGCCTCTTTTGCAAAGGCTGAGACCAACTGAAATCTGGGACTGGCAGTCCCACTTGGGACGGCCGTCCCACTTGGCTAGGGAAGGTTGGGACGGCCGTCTCGACCTTGGGACGGTCATCTTGACCTATTTTGGCCAGCCTTTGTGTTCTGGGACCCCTGGGAAGCTTTCCTTTCTATATTCGGACGTCGTTTGATGCCGATAAACGTCCGTTAAAGCTTTATCTTCATATAGGAAGTCTTCTTGGCCTTTATTGAGATGTCAGGCGAGCTTTGTCTTTGTAGTAGGAAGTCTCTTTAGCCTTTATTGAGAGATCGGGCAAAATTAGGGGTCTACAATCCTTGTCTAGATAGCATGAAGTTCCCATGGGTGTGTTAGCTTCCTTTGAGGTGTCCATTCCAAACTTTTTAAGAATCTCTTTGCAGTATTTGGTTTGAGAGATGAAAATGCCATCTTTAAGTTGCTTGATTTGTAGTCCAAGGAAGAATGTCAATTCTCCCATCATAGACATTTCAAACTCTCCCTGCATTATCTTAGCAAATTCTACACATAACGAATTATCAGTTGATCAAAAAATAATAGCATCAACATATACCTTGACCAATAAGATATGTTCTTTAACTTTCTTTATAAATAGTGTAGAATCAATTTTTCCTCTAGAAAAATCATTTGATGTTAGGAAACTACTTAGCCTTTCATACCAAGATCTAGGAGCTTATTTCAACCCATATAATGCTTTCTTTAATTTAAAAACATGATTAGGAAAACTAAAATCTTCAAAACCAGGGGGTTGCTCCACATAAACTTCTTCTTTAATAAAACCATTCAAAAATGCACTTTTAACATCCATTTGATATAGTTTAAATTTCATTAAAGATGCATAGGCAAGAAGTAGGCGTATAGCCTCTAACCTGGCAACAGGAGCATAAGTTTCATCATAATCTATACCTTCCTCCTGACAATAGCCTTTTGCAACAAGTCTGGCTTTATTCTTTGTTATGTTCCCATCTTCATCAAGTTTATTTCTAAACACCCATTTGGTTCCAATAACTTGATATGATTCTTCCCTTGGGATTAATTCCCAGACTTGATTCCTTTCAAATTGGTTAAGTTCTTCTTGCATTGCTATGCACCATTGGTCATCTTTAAGTGCTTCCTCAACATTTTTGGGTTCAATCTGTGACATAAAAGCTACAGACATACAAAAATTTGTCATATTTCTAGTTCTTACCCCTTTTGAGATGTCACCTATGATATTGTCCATTGAGAGTCCTCTAGGTGATTGTCATTCTTTTGCTAATTCAGGCGTTTGAGAAGGCTCATTTTCTTCCAAATACAATTCATCAAGAGCTTCTCTTATATATTCATCATCACCTGCAATTTCTTTATTTGACTCAAGAGGATTTCCCCCAAGGTCTACAATCTCATCAAATGTAACATGAATAAATTCTTCTATATTTAAAGTTCTTCTATTAAACACCCTGTAAGCCTTACTAGTTAAAGAATAACCTAAGAAAATGCCCTCATCAGCTTTAGAGTCAAATTTTCCTAAGTTGTCCTTTCCATTATTCAACACAAAGCACTTACATCCAAAAATTTTCAAATGAGCAACATTAGGTTTTCTACCATTAAACAATTCATAGGGAGTAGATTTAATAATTGACCTAATGAACATTCTATTTAAAACATAACATGCAGTACTAACCGCATCAACCCAAAAATACTTAGGAACATTAGATTCATTTAACATAGTTCTAGCAAGTTCCTCTAATGACCTATTTTTCCTTTCAACTACACCATTTTGTTGGGGAGTCCTAGGAGCAGAAAAGTTATGTAATATTCCATTTTCTTCACAATAATTTTCAAACTTTTCATTTTGAAACTCACCACCATGGTCACTTCTTAAAACTTTAATTCTTAAGTCTTTTTCATTTTGAATTTGTTTTGCAAATTTTCTAAAGACCTTAAAAGCTTCACTTTTCGTAGTTAGGAAAAATGTCCATGTATATCTAGAGTAATCATCAACAATCACAAGTCCATAATAATTTCCACCAAAGCTTTTTATCCTAGAAGGTCCAAATAAATCTAAATGTAATAATTCTAGGGGTTTTGAAGTGGAAATAACATTCTTTGATTTAAATGATGATTTTACTTGTTTACCCTTTTGGCATGCATCACATAACCTATCTTTTTCAAATTTTAACTTAGGCAAACCAATAACTAAGTCTTTTGAAATCAATTTGTTCAAATGATGCATATTTATATGAGCAGCTCTTTTATGCCATAACAAGGGTTCTCTTCCTTAACAACTAAACATGTTATACTAGAATCATGTAAACAATCCAAATCAATCAAATATATGTTGTTATGCCTAATGCCTTTCAATGCTACATTTTCGGAATCTATCAAGTGTATGGTGCAAAATTTACTTTCAAAAATTACCTTGAAGCCTTTGTCACATAATTGACTTATACTAAGGAGATTATGCTTAATTCCATCAACAAGTAGCACATCCTTGATCTCCAAAGTGTTTGCACCACCTATGTTTCCAATTCCAAGAATCTTCCCTTTGTTGTTGTCCCCATAAGTTACATATCCTTGTTCCTTAGCTTTGAAACTCACAAATTTAGATTTATCTCCGGTCATGTTTTGAGCATCCGCTATCAAGATACCACAGACTTCTTTGATTTGGAAGTTTCCTACAAAACAAGAATATAGTAAACTTAGGTCCCCACAACTTTTGGGTCCTTGGGGTTAGAGACATAACAAATTATTTAGCTATAGGAACTCAAATGTATTTACCTTTAGGTACACCAAAATGTTTAATTTTACATCTATTTGACATGTGACCTTGTTTCATGCAATAAAAACATGCTTTAGATGTAACATTTGAAAATGATGCATTTCTAATCATAAATGCTCTAGTTCCTTTTTCTACCCATACTCTTTTATTTTTCCTTTTAGGCTTTTTCAAAGGAGCTTGATGATTTACATTATTTTGAGCAAACACCATTTCATGCTTCTTAAGATTATCTATTTCCTTTTCGGCTTTGTCTAGCAAATGATTAAGAATATCTATGTCATATTCATGCTCTTTACAATTTGCACATGCTAGGTCCTTATCATTATCCTCATCTAAGCATACAATTTTCGTTTCTAAGGACTCCTTTTCTTCTAAACATGTGATTTTCATTTTTAAGGAGTCTATTTCCTTTTCAGATCTACTTAGATTCTTCTTTACAACTTTATATTCATTCTTCAAATTCTTAAAAGCACTAAACAATTCATTATAAGCATCTTGTAATTCATCATAATTATTTTCATCATCACTTGAAGATGAGTTGGAATCACTTACCTCAAAATCGGAAGAAATGTTGTCATTTGCCATTAAGCAAATATTTGCTTCTACTTCCGAGTCACTTGATTCCGAGCTTGAATCACTGTTGTCCCAAGCAATATAGGCTTTCTTCTTGAAGACCTTTTTGCCTTTGAATTCATCGTTCTTCTTATTTGAACATTCGGTCTTTACATGTCCTGCTTCACCACAACCATAACATTTTATATTTACAGAAGAATTTTCCCTTACCTTTCCTTTACCTTTGAAGGGATGTCTTCCTTTGGCTTTCATGAATTTGGTAAACTTCTTTATCATAAGACTCAACTCTTCTTCTTCATCGTTTGAGTCTTCTTCTTCCCTTTTATTTTTACCTTTGGAGATTTCGGTTTTGAAGGCTAGATTCTTCTTTTGAAATTGTCCTTCTTCATCATTTAGCCTACCAAGCTCAAGCTCATGCTCTCTTAGCTTTCCGAATAGCGCCGCCATTGACATTGTGGAAAGATTTTGTGACTCCGAGATGGCCGTCACTTTAGGTTGTCATTTCCTATCCAAAGATTTCAAAATTTTAACATTTAATTCATCAACGTCAAATACTTTATCTAATCCGGTGAGATGATTCACAATATGAGTGAAACGCTTTTGAACGTCAAATATTGTTTCTCCTTGTTGCATCCGGAACATCTCGTATTCTTGGATTAGGGAGTTTTTACGTGCTCTTTTAACATCGTCGGTACCTTCGTGGGTCACTCTAAGCATTTCCCACATTTCCTATGCACTTTTACAAACAGAAATCCTGTAAAACTCGTCAAGGGTTAGAGCAGATGAAATTATATTTCTAGCCCTAACATCAAATTGTGCTTTTCTGTTTTCTTCTGCAGTCCATCTAGAAAAAGGTTTAAGAACGTCAACACCATTCTCTGTAACTTTAGGAACAAATGGACCGTTTAAAATAGCGTCCTAAATGTCTCTATCAACAGACTCTAAAAAGATTTGCATTCGTACCTTCCAAAAAGGATAATTTTGACCCGCAAAAAGTGGAGGTCTGTTGATAGACGCACCTTCGGCAAAAGTTTTATTTTGCTGGCCATTTTTCGAAAATTTGAATGACTATCAAAGCAAGCTCTGATACCACTTGTTAGAATCGCGCAGCGAAATGATCACGTGGTCGGACAAAAACCAAGAGGGGGGGGTGAATTGGTTACTTAACAAAAATTAGGTTTTCAAAATTTTCCCCAAATTTTACCGATTAAAAACTGTGTAAATGTAAATAGAGAAAGGGATAGAGTCTTACACAGGAAATTTATACTGGTTTGGATCAAAAGACCCTACGTCCAGTTGCTAATCACTCAAACAGAGGATTAACGCTATCACTATAATAAAATTGTTACAATACAAATTACAATGGAAAAGATAAAGTTAAAGATAACACCTCTCTTGAAACTCACAAGAGATGAAGAACAGCTTTCCCCAGAGACGGCACAGCACACAATCCACTAAGAACTCCACTTAGTGATTCTTATCGCTTCTAGCCCACACCAGGTTCCAAAAGCCCCTTTTTCTTGCAACAAACAGTTCTCTAGCACTCACAACACTTAACTTTTGTATGAAAAAGGTTGTTCTTCTTTTCTGAGTGCCATAGAAGAGTTTAGGTAGAGAAATTAGGGTTTAGGAATTGGGGATTTCGAAACTAGGGTTCTTGGAAATAGGGTTTTCGAAAATAGGTTTGATTTGAAGTTAAAAATCAAAATCTGACTGAAATAATCGATTAAATGAAGTGTTAATCGATTAAAACAAAGCCAAAAATCAACAGAACCCAAACCTTTCTGTTTTAATCGATTAAAAGGTGGTTTAATCGATTAAACCGCCTGTTAATCGATTAAAAGTTGGTTTAATCGATTAAACCAGTGAGTTGTTACAGAAAATGATTTTTCTCACTGTTTTAATCGATTATTTCCCTATTTAATCGATTAAAGCCGAGCCTGGATGATAAATTTGAGCTTTTTGAAGCTTCTAAGGTGTAGACTATGTACCGGCTATCTTAAACTCTAATATTACAGACTCAATCTAATTGAAACAGAGTTATTACAATACAAAACAAGTCTTCAACACTCTAAGTCTTTGTGTTCTTGAATCATCATCAAAATCAACAATCTTCATGTCTATTAAGTGCAACATCAAGTCCTTGAATGTTCAACAGTTCAGCTAAAGAAATGTGGGAGGATCTTTAAGTTACTCATGAAGGAATAACTGATGTTAAGAGAGCAAGGAAATACACTTTAATTAGAGAATATGAACTGTTCAAAATACAGTAAGGGGAAAGCATTGTTGATGTGCAAAAGAGATTCACTCACATCATCAATAATCTTATAGGTCTCGATAAGAATTTTGACAAAGAAGAATTGAAGTTCTTAAATGTCTTGACAGATCTTGGCAGTCCAATGTAACAACAATCTGTAAGTCCAAAGATCTATCAACAATGACCATGGCCTCCTTGTTCGGGAAGTTAAGGGAACACGAAATGGAGATCAACGGGTTTAATGAACAAGAAATTCCAAAAAAGAAGACAAGAAATATAGCTCTCAAAACCAGCGGAAAAGATCAAGAATCAAAAGAAGACAATGACACAGAGAAGCTTGGAATGTTGGTCAAAATATTCAGCACATTTCTCAAAAAGAAGAATAAACCAAGTCAGAAAAGGTTTGTCAAGAAAACTAATTCTAGTTCATTTAATTACAAATGTTATGAGTGTGGAAAACAAGGGTTTGTGTGGATGGAATGTCCTAAAAAGAAAAAGACTCAAGACAAGAAGAATGAGAAAGGAAAAACAAAGAGGACTTATATTTCTTGGGATGACAACGATACTTCCTCTACTAAATAATCACAATAAGAAGAAGTAAATATGTGTTTAATGGTTAGAAAAGATTCCTCAAATAGCAGTGTAAGTTTTACCTCATCTAGTAAGTCCTCTCCTAGATGCTTTCAATGAGATGCAAGAAGAAGCTAAAAGATTGGCCAGAGAAAATAATCGATTAAAAGGGATGAACAATTAGCTAGAAAATAAAGTTAAGAATCATGAAGAAGAGCATCTTAAAACCAAAATAGATTTTGAAAATCTTGAAATAATCTACAAGAATGTTGATTATATTGATATAAAAAAACCATGTGAGATTTGTCCAAAATTACAAAAGAATGGAGCTTATCTAATAAAAACACTTTCAAAGTTTTCACAAGGGAAAGCTAATTGATGCATTATTGAGTTCGCAAAAATATGTGCCTGATAATGCTGGAATTGGTTACACTCCTCTAATTGGTAAGAAAACAAAAGATTTCAAACACGTCCTTTCTTCTAAAAATACAATTTCTACACCATTAAATACATGTTTTTATTGAATGTAAAAGGGTCATACAACCAAATTCTGCAGAATTAGAAAATATAATGTTCCTAAGCGAAGAATGAAATGGATTCCAAAATGTCGTCGCCGTCAAAATGAGGCGGTCGGAGCGACGTGATGGTTTTGACTTTCCAATTTTCGCGTTTTTATTGGTGTGGTTACAACGCCTTTAGGTTGTCCGATAACCGGGCTGAACCTAGGGGCGATGTTTTCAAAAAGGTGCTCTTGGATTGTCCGATAACCGGGCTAACCCAAGAACTGGTTTTGAAGGGTTCTTCTGGAGTCGCCACCGATGTTTTTACCGGAAACATCAGAAAAGGAGTAAAAAGGCGTTGGTTTTCGAAAAACCAACTTTGGTCATTAGAACCAGAGTTGGGTAAGGGAGTTAGTTACGTGTAAGAGAAGTGTTAGTTCCCTTACGACACCCCTTTCAGGTTCCCTATGATAGGCCAGCTATTTTAAATAAGTAAACCGGTGCAAATACGCTTTTACCTTTTATTTGCGGAATTTAAAATTACGACTACATGCCCTAATATCTATTGCACAATTAAAAATAAAGCGGTAAAGGAGAGAGAGAGTGTAGAAACCTTCGAGGCAAGCTTTCTATTAGTTTCTTGACAATTTGGGTGCTTTTTGGCAGCCCTTCACTCTTTACAGTGCCGGAATCTGTCAAAAACGCTATAAAAAACTCTAAAAAGCTCTCAGAAACTCCGAAAATGCTTCGGAAGGATTCTAGAAAGAGAATTTGAGGAGGTGACTAGAAAGAGAATGGAAGAACTGTGTGAAATGAGGGGAATGGCACGGCTATTTATAAGGATTCGTGCCTGTCAGGTCGAGACAGTCGTCTCGTCTGACAAGGTCGAGACGGTCGTCTCGTCTGACAAGGTCGAGACGGTCGTCTCGTTTGACAAGGTCGAGACTGCCGTCTTGCCATTCGAGACGGCCGTCTTGCCTTGCAGAAATGGCGAGATGGCCGTCTCGCCACTTTCGCAAGGCAAGACCGCCGTCCCGAATACGAGACGACGGTCTCGACCCTGAAAGGCGAAAATCCTTATTTAATTGCCGAAAATCCCTCCTATCCTAGTATGGGGCCTAATAGTCTCTCCTAGTGGCTTCTTAGGCTTCATCCATCTTCGAATAGAAGGTCTTCTGGTCTTTATTATGAGGTCGGGCAAGATTTGGGGTCTACAACTGCCCCCCCTTTACCTGACCAGTCGATCGTTGGCCTGCTGCGCTAAGAAGATCGACTGAAAGGTAAAGGAGTTGACCCTCTTGCCCAGTTACCCTTCAGATGTTACGTCTTGTGGCGGTTGATCTTCTGGGGAAAATTTGTGTTGTGCACCTCCAGGATACTCCTTTTGACGGTAGCCGATCCCTTCGGTTGACACATGGTAGAACCTCAGGATACTCCTTCTGACGGTAGCCGATCCTTTGGTTGATGGGTATAAACCCCCCATCAGGCTGGTAGTTGCAGTCTGTTGTATGTTGGACTGGATGAGTATGAACCCCCCATCAAGCTGGTAGTTGCGACTTACTGATCCGGCTTGAGCGTAGATCAGGCGCACTTGCGTGTGCGGGTTGATAGGTATGAACCCCCTATCAGGCTGGTACAGTCCACTGCGTAGGACTGGTGGTGGCGGCGGCTTACTGCTCGGGTGGCTCATGCGCTGGGTGTTGAGAAGTGCTTTCTTGTCTTTGTTTGTCTTTTTATGGGAATGGTCGTCCGGTCTGCGCCGAGGATTTTGTTGGTGTTCATCCAGCTTGTTGTTTGCTGGGGATTCTTTTATTTTGATTCTTTGGTAGTGGTTATCCGACTTCGCTGGTCGTCGCACAGTCCATTGTTCGACTTCTGCTTGGTCGCCGAAAATTGTTGGTTGTTTTGGGGATACATAATTGACAAGGTCTTATTGGGGTACCCCTGAGTGCTCCCTATTTTCGCATGCAAGCATGAAGCTGATCTTTTTACATGAATGTCTTTTTGGTCTTTTATTTATCTAAAGTATATTTGTTTGTTTTGATTCTGACAAAGTCCTTTTCGTGCAACTACTTGTGCGTGGATGTTTTTGATGCAATCTATTTTAGTTGGGGGGGCATCTAGAAAGTGACCAGTACTTTCTTTTTTGTTCTCTCGTGACTATTCCTTTTGTTTTAGCCCTATCTTTTGCCTAGACCGCCCTTTGCAGGTTTTCGATCTAGCGGGCTTAATTCTTGCCTAAGATATTTTGGTGGGCTTTTTCTTTTTATGAAGGCCTTAACTTTTTCCTAGACCGCCCTTTGCGGGTTTTCGATCTAGCAGGCTACCTTATATTTTTTGCTTGGGACGGTCCTGGTCGGCGCTGTTTGTCTCATTTTTCTTATGCTTTCTCGTATTGCTTGTTTTATGCATGCTCATATTTCGTTAATACAGAGACATTTTCATAAGTAGGTAAAGAGAAGAAAAGACAATTTTTATTGATATCACCAAATGATCTATTCTTCATGAGGATTTACAAAGGAATTTGTAAGCAAGGCTGGCCAAGGTTGGCTAAGCTGTATAGGATACATCAATCATGCCCGTGATTTATGTTTCTCTGTTTTTCCTGGTCACTTCAATTGAGATGATCAAACTCGGAGTAAAGACTGTGCAAAGTTTGCTTGCTCCTGTGAAGGTGTTACCTTAGTCGCCTTTGCGGTTTTCGGCTAAGGTAATCATTGCTCTTTTTTTTTGTTTTTTTTTTTTGAAACCTCTAATTTTTGCCTAGGACGTATCCTAGCGAGGAATGCGGACCCTATCTTTTACCCAGGACGCTCTTTGCGAGTTTTCATCCTGACGGGTCATGAGCAATATTTTCAGGCGTAGTATTTCTTTACCGCATATGAGTTGACAGGATGTCAAAGCTCTTCTCTGTCCATGAAGGAGTAAAGTGTGTTGGTAACGGTATGGTCTACTAGCGTGTCTATATGTGGTAGAGGAAAGTCATCTTTTGGACTTGCTCGATTGAGGTCCCTATAATCCACGCATACCCTGACTTTTCCGATCTTTTTGATGACGGGTACTATGTTGGCCAACCATTCTGGGTATTTGGAAACTACCAGGAAATTGGCGTCTAGTTGCCTTTGTACCTCCTCCTTGATCATTAGGGACCAGTCTGGTTTGATTCTTCTGAGTTTTTGCTTCACAGGTCGGAACCCTTCTTTTAATGGTAATCTATGTTCTACTATACTCGTGTCAAGCCCAAGCATGTCATGATAAGACCAAGCGAATACATCTATATATTCCTTTAGAAGTCGTATCAATCCCTTGTTTATGCTACTTTCTATTTGAGTGTCGATGATTATCTTTTTCTCATCATCCCCTTCTCCCAAATTGACAGTTTTTGTCTCTTCTTGATGCGGTTGTATAATGTGTGCTTCTTTTTCCAGCATTCTTTGCATGTCCAGAGAAATGGTCTCCTGCTCACTGTCGGACTTGACCCATTCACTTTCAGTTTCCGGGTTCCACAGAGATCCATCAATCACAGACATGATGTGTTTTAGGTTTTGTTTTAGTCATAGATTTTATTATTCAATTATCTTTGAAGGAATAATAAATGAAAGAGGGAAAAGAATGAATATGACAGAATGCCTCATGTATTAAAGAAAATGAAAGTGTATGTACAAGCCTTTTTAATCAGGGTTCCTGCGGCCACGGGCGGGGACCGCAGGAAATACAAGAGAAAGCTTTAAAAAAAACCTAGGGTTGATCCTCCCAGTCCTCCCTCTCTGCTACTCTAGCTTCGATAAAGGTTTGGCGTCGACATCGGAAGCAAAGGCATCAAAAGTTATCCACCCGGCGTCTATTAATTCTTGGACCCAATACTTAAGGGTCAAGCAGTTTTCTGTCGAGTGTCCGGGTGAACCCGAGTGGTAATCACATTTCTCGTTTGGTTTGTACCACTCGGGGTAGGGAGGTTCCATCTGCTTTTTGGGAGGAACGTAGGTTAAGAGTTTGGCCTCCAACAGCTGTGGCAGCAGCTTACCATAGGAAGTGGAGATTGAAGCGAACTTCCTCTCTTTCTTACGAGGCTGCCTAGCTGTTTGCGGGGCAGAAGAAGGAGTGGCAAAGTTGATTGCATGCACGACTTCGTCCTTCTTCTTGCCAGCAGGCTTTCTGAACGAGACACCAGCTTGGGAAGACTGTGCTATCTTCCCACTCCTCAGTCCCTGCTCTACTCTTTCACCCACAGTGACTATGTCCGAAAAAAGGTTGGAGGTATTGGCTATTGCCTTGTCGTAGTATGCTCCAGTCAGTGAATCTATGAACATAGCCACTGTCTCCTTATCCGTCAAAGGAGGCTCTATTTGGGCGGCCATTTCCCTCCATCTTTGGGCGTATGCTTTCAAAGGTTCGTCGTTCCTTTTGCTCAGAGTCCTGAGGTCTGACCTGTCGGGGGTCAGATCAATGTTGTATCGATAACGAAGAAGAAAAGCGTCAGCCAATTGTTTCCAGTTCCGGACTCGCCCTCTTTCCGAGCTTGCATATACCAATTGAGAGTCAGTACTGCGCGGACTCTCCCGGAAGCAAGTGGATCGGGAGTTTCTCGTTCTCGGAGTGTGCGACCATCTTACGACAATACATCGTAAGATGGTTCTTTGGGCAGGTCATCCCGGCGTACTTGGGGAAGTCTGGGATTTTGAATTTGGGAGGGAAATGGATATTCTTCACCAGGCACATGTTCGCAACCTCCTTGACGTCAAAGTTGTGTCCCTCTACCGCCTTCAGCCTTTCCTCTAGGGCGGAGATTTGTTGTTTGGACACCTCCGGGGTGAGGATGCGTGCAGTTTTGTCATCCTTTCCGTCATAGAAGTATTCTTCTTCTTCCTCTTCGTGGCGATAGGCGTGTTTCGTTTAGGCTTCGCCCTTGTTTTGACCCTGGCGCATGACCTCCATCAGTTGAGCCATTTGCTCGTGGAGGGTATTGACCTCTGCAGTGAGCTTTCGGTTTTGTTTCTCTAGGTTCTCCATTACTCTGGCCTTTTGTGCACGAGTTCGGGTAGGGAGAGGACCAACCACTTTCTAGAATGCCTGGAAGAAATTTATTAATGCATGTTGAGTGTTGAACTATCATGGATATGTTTATGTATGAGAGATTCTGTTTAAATGATGCTAAATGCGCTCTCACTTTTTATTTCCTCTCTTGGTATTTCTTTACTCATGATATGATGTAATATGGATGATACGACTTTGTCAAAATTATTTTTGTAAATGTTTTGATTTTGTTATTATTATTTTATTTATTTTGGATTTATTATTTTTTTTTAGCCTTTTATCTCTTCTGTCGGACTGCGTGGCTACTTAGCTTACAAAGAACCTAAAACCAGGCTAGCTAAAAAGAAGACTGTCCGAGATAAAAAATGGCTTTATGCGAAAGAATAGTACTTAGCGTCCCTTATCTCTTCTGTCGGACTGCGTGGCTACTTAGCTTACAAAGAACCTGAAACCAGGCTAGCTAAAAGGCAGATTGTCCGAGATAAGGGTGTTTATTGCAAAAAAATGTTTTTTTGTGATTTTTCTATTGTTTGGTTATGCTATGCAACAGAAAAATGCAACAAACAAATGCACACACAATTCGATCATCCACGAACAGGCAAGAAGTCGTTTTAATCACGAGGTAGGGTTTTCCTGCAGAAAAGTGCTTTGGCGAAGGTAGGTTCTAACTGTTCTCACCAAGGCTAAGGCCCCCAAGGTGCCCCCATTATAGGGTCCCCACTCTCCAGCCTTCCGACCATGCTTAGCACTAAGGCCATAGTCAGTCTTTGTGCCAAAAGAGGAAGGTTATCACCTTGAGTGGTGGTTTCCGATCACACTAGTGGGCACAATGCCATCACTACAGTGAACCGTACCTGCCACCCACTCCCTATGGATTTCTCACTTGCCCCCGGGTATAGAGGGAACTGTAGTGTGTAAGGGTTTGTGTACAGTTTGTATTTCAAACAATTGCGTAAGTATAAATAAACAACAGTTATTAAAGCCAAGCATTAAAACATGTTATAATACAAGGTAGGGTAAAGGCGTAATTTCTTGGTTTACTTATTTTATGCTGGCCCATCACTAAATGGGATCAACTCTCTAGGCTTCCCCAGGGGAGTCACCATCTGTCGCTGTCGTCAAAACAAGGCGGTCGGAGCGACGCAATGGTTTCGACTTTCCAATTTTCGCGTTTTTATTGGTGTGGTTGTCGCCGCCGTCCGTTCCAACGTCTAGGGACATCTCGAACGTTTATGCGAGCGGTCGCAAAAAGATGGTTTAGACTCACGTTTTTGTGTTAAAATATGTTCATTGCTTCCGAGGTGCTCAACAACTGAACTATCCTCTAATAAAAGCAAGGTTTTCGAAAAGGGGTTCTTTTGGAGTCGCCACCAATGTTTTGACCGTAAACATTGGAAAAGGATAAAAAGGTGTTGATTTTAATAAAAACCAAACTTGGCCATTATAACCAGAGTTGGGTAAGGGAGTTAGTTACGTGTGGGGAAGGTGTTAGCACCCCACAACGCCCCTTTCGGGTTCCCTATGATAGATCAATTCATTTAAGTAAAGATTACGAGAAATTACGCGATTACCCTATTTTATTGCATAATATTAAAAATGGCTATCTACATGGCTTTATTTCATATTGCATACATAAAGTAATAAATAAAGCAGTAAAGGAGAATAGAATTGAACAGAACCTCCGTACCAAGCTTTGTATTAAGAATCTTTAACTTTGAGGATGCGTTTTGGCAATCCCCCGCTCTAGAAAGACTCTCCTCTCCGAATACAAGATCGACTCGACTAAATTTTTACAGAAGAATCGAATGCTGGAATAAGATTCCTTAACTGATTGTTACCTTATTAAGGCAATCAGAGAGTTCATTCGAAGAAGGAAGAGAAAAGACAAGTACTGGGAGTTGTCTGGTGTGTGAAACAGTGGCAAATGAGCCTCCTATTTATAGTTTTTCGCAGCCTGACACTATGGGACACCCCTCTGGGTTGGGACGGCCGTCTGGGTTGGGACGGCCGTCCCAATTGAATTTTTTACACTTGTTGGGACCTCCTGAAGAGTGGGACGGGCAGTCTCACTTGGGACGACCGTCCCACTTGGTCAAGGTAGCTTGGGACGGCCGTCTCGCCTTTGGGACGGCTGTCTCAACCTGTTTTGGCTAGCCTTTGTGTTCTGGGACCCCTGGGAAGCTTTCCTTTCTTTATTCGGACGTCGGTTGATGCCTATAGATGCCCATTGAAGCTTTATCTTCATATAGGAAGTCTTCTTGACCTTTATTCAGATGCCAGGCGAGCTTTATCTTGTTGTAGGAAGTCTCCTTAGCCTTTATTGAGAGGCCGGGCAAAATTAGGGGTCTACAGCTGCCCCCCCTTCACCTGCCTGACTAATTTGTTGGCCTAATATGCCGACAATATTAGCTGGTAGGGGAAGGAGTTAACCCTTTTACCCGGTTATCCTTCAGACGCTTCTTTGCTGATCCTCCGGATGATAAATATTTTTGATAGGTACCAACCCCTATCTGGTTTGAGCCTTACTTTATAAGGCTCTAGTGAGTACTTACCCTCACCAGGTATGAGTCTGCATTTTGCTAGACTCTTGTGGGTACCTACCCCCACTAGGTATAAACCTTGTTTTGCAAGGCTTTGGTGAGTACCTACCCTCACCCGGTATGAGTTCGCATTTTGCTAAACTCTTCTGGGTACTTACTTCCGAGGTGCTCAACACTGAACTATTCTCTAATAGAAGCAAGGTCTTTGCAACCCGTTTTTGTAATGCTTAGGCGAGTATTTTACTCCACCTAATGCATTCTGCTAAGTTTTGATGAGTACCTACCCTCATCCGGTATAAACCTTCTTATAAGGCTCTGGTGGGTACCTACCCCCACCTGGTACGAATCTGCATTTTTGATAGATTTTGATGAGTACCTACCCTCATCCGGTATAAACCTTATTTTATAAGGCTTTGGTGGGTACCTACCCCCACCTGGTACGAATCTGCATTTTTGCTAGATTCTGATGAGTACCTACCCTCATCCAGTATAAACCTTATTTTATAAGGCTTTGGTGGGTACCTACCCCCACACGGTACGAATCCGCATTTTTGCTAGATTCGATGAGTACCTACCCTCATCCGGTATAAACCTTATTTTATAAGGCTTTGGTGGGTACCTACCCCCACTGGTCCGAACCCCGTTCCGCAAGGCTACGATGGGTACCTACCCCCACCCGTACGAACCACAGTTCCGCAAGGCTCGATGGGTACCTACCCCCACCGGTACGAACCCCGTTACGCAAGGCTCTTGTGGGTACTTACCCCCACCCGGTACGAACCCCGTTCCGCAAGGCTCTTGTGGGTACCTACCCCCACCAGTACGAACCCCGTTACGCAAGGTTCTTGTGGGTACTTACCCCCACCCGGTACGAACCCCGTTCCGCAAGGCTCTTGTGGGTACCTACCCCCACCGGTACGAACCCCGTTCCGCAAGGCTACGATGGGTACCTACCCCCACCCGGTACGAACCCCATTCCGTAAGGCTCTTGTGGGTACTTACCCCCACCCGGTACGAATCCCGTTACGCAAGGCTCGATGGGTACCTACCCCCACCGGTACGAACCACTGTTTTGCAAGGCTCGATGGGTACCTACCCCCACACGGTACGAACCCCGTTCGCAAGGCTCTTGTGGGTACTTACCCCCACCCGGTACGAACCCCGTTACGCAAGGCTCTTGTGGGTACCTACCCCCACTTGGTACGAACCCCATTCTGCAAGGTTCTTGTGGGTACTTACCCCCACCCGGTACAAACCCCGTTCTGCAAGGCTCTTGTGGGTACCTACCCCCACCCGGTACGAACCCCGTTCTGCAAGGCTCTGATGGGTACCTACCCCCACCTGGTACGAACCCCATTCTGTAAGGCTCTTGTGGGTGTCGCCGCCGTCCGTTCCGACGTCCTGGGGACGTCTCGAATGTTTATGCGAGCGGTCGCGAAAAGATTGTTGAGACCTGCGTTTTTTGTTAAAATTGTGTTCATTGCTTCCGAGGTGCTCAACACTAAACTATCCTCTAATAGAAGCAAGGTTTTCGAAAAGGGGTTCTTTTGGAGTCGCCACCAATGTTTTGAACAGAAACATTGGAAAAGGAAAAAAGGCGTTGATTTTATTAAAAACCAACTTGGCCATTATAACCAGAGTTGGGTAAGGGAGTTAGTTACGTGTGGGGAAGGTGTTAGCACCCCCACAACGCCCCTTTCGGGTTCCCTATGACGGATTTATTCATTAAGTGAAGATTATGAGAAATTACGCATTTACCCTTATTTTATTCGTACAGTTATTTAGATATGATTATCTACATGATGTATCTACATTGCATACAGAAAACAATAAATAAAGCAGTAAAGAAGAAGAGAATTGAGAAAAACCTCCGTAGCAAGCTTTATATTATGATTCTTGTACAAAGAGGACGCGTTTCGGCGGTCCTTCGCTCTACAATTGTTCTCTCCTCTCGATTACGGACTCGACTCGACTAAATTTTCTAGAAGAATCGAATGCGGAATACAAATTCCTTAAGCGATTGTTACCTAAAAAAGGCAATCGGAAAGATCATTCGAGAGAGGGAGAGAAGAAGACAAGTCTCCGAGTTGTCCGGTGTCCGGAGAATGACAAATGAGGCTCCTATTTATAGTAAATTTTGCCCCGGAACTTTGGGACGGCCGTGCGGGTTGGGACGGCCGTCCCAAACATGATTTCTGCGTTGTGCCAATCTGGGACGGCCAGTCTGGGTTGGGATGGTCGTCCCAAATGCAGTTTTACTCATGTTGGGACCCCCAGGAGTTTGGGACGGCCGTCCCACATTCAGGACGCGTGTCCCAACTGCTTAATTTCAGTTGGGACGGCCGTCCCAACCCTGGGATGGTGGTCTCGACCTGTTTTGTCCAGCCTTTGTATTTTGGGACCCTGGGAAGCTTTCCTTGCCGTTTTCGGACGTGGATTGGTGTCGATATATGTCCGTTGAAGCTTTATCTTCGTGTAGGAAGTCTTCTTGGCCTTCATTTGAAATGTCGGGCGAGCTTTATCTCTGTATAGGAAGTCTCCTTTGTCCTTTATCGTGCAAACGAGCGATCTCTGTGTTTTTTGCAGGAGGTTTCCTCGGTTTTGGGAAGCCGGATGAACTCCATCTTCGGGTGAAGTTCCTCTGGCTTTTATTTTGAGAGGCCGGGCAAAATTAGGGGTCTACAGCTGCCCCCCTTTCACCTGCCTAACTAATTCGTTGGTTTTAATATGCCGACAAAATTAGTTAGTAGGGGAAGGAGTTAACCCTTTTGCCCGGCTATCCTTCGGATCTTGCTCCTTGCTCGATCCTCCGGATGATAAATATTTTGATAGGTACTAACCCCTATCTCGGTTTGAGCCTTCTTTTTCTAAGGCTTTGGTGAGTACTTACCCTCACTAGGGTATAAGTCTGTATTTTTACTAGACTTTTGTGGGTACTTACCCCCACTAGGTATGAACCTTGTTACTGCAATGGTTTTGGTGAGTACCTACCCTCACCTGGTATGAGTTTACGTTTTGCTTAAACTCTTATGGGTATTTACTTCAGAGGTGTTCAACACCGAACTATCCTCTAATAGAAGCAAGGTCTTTGCACTCGTTTTTGCAATGCTCCCGGTGAGTATTTTTACTCCACCGATGCATTTTTGCTAGGTTTTTTTATAAGCCTCGTTCCGCAAGGCTTAGGTGAGTACGCACCCCACCCGGTGTGAATGATAAGCCTCATTCACGCAAGGCTTAGGTGAGTACATACCCCCACCCGGTGTGAATGATAAGCCTTTTTCACAAGGCTTAGGTGAGTACACACCCCCACCGGTGTGAATGATAAGCCTTTTTCACAAGGCTTAGGTGAGTACACACCCCCACCCGGTGTGAATGATAAACCTTTTTCACAAGGCTTAGGTGAGTACACACCCCCACCCGGTGTGAATGATAAGCCTTTTTCACAAGGCTTAGGTGAGTACACACCCCCACCCGGTGTGAATGATAAGCCTTTTTCACAAGGCTTAGGTGAGTACACACCCCCACCGGTGTGAATGATAAGCCTTTTTCACAAGGCTTAGGTGAGTACACACCCCCACCGGTGTGAATGATAAGCCTTTTTCACAAGGCTTAGGTGAGTACACACCCCCACCCGGTGTGAATGATAAGCCTTTTTCACAAGGCTTAGGTGAGTACACACCCCCACCCGGTGTGAATGATAAGCCTTTTTCACAAGGCTTAGGTGAGTACACACCCCCACCCGGTGTGAATGATAAGCCTTTTTCACAAGGCTTATAGGATGAACTTTTTTGTAGTCAATCCTATGATCATCTGTTTTTTGGAGATGAGCTGACGGCTTACTGTTTTTGATCATGCGTCTCTGGGGAATATTTGATTTTTCTTTTTGAATTTTCTGTTTTAGTCATCTGGTTTTACCAGGGATTTCTGTATTTTGGCTTTTCTTGTTTTAGCCATCCGGTTTTTGCCGGGGATTCTTTGATTTTGGCTTTTTTGTTTAGCCATGGGGATTTCATTGTTTTGGCTTTTTCTTTTAGCCATCCGGTTTTGACCTAGGGATTTACGTATTTTGGCTTTTCTTGTTTTAGCCATCCAGGCTTTGTCGAGGATTCTTTGTTGGTTGCCTAGGCGGGAATCCTTTGGGGATTTTGATTTCTATTAGTTGCGCCTCTTGATTAGGCGGAAATCCACTTGGGATTTGAGCTTTTTGTTGATTGTGCCTTTTGTTTAGGCAAGAACCCACTTGGGGATGTGATTTCTATTTGGTTGTGCCTCTTGATTTAGGCATATGCTTCAATAGTGGTGAAGACTTAGGTTTTGGATTGCCTCTTGTATAGGTTGATTTCCCATTTCTTGGGGATATTGGCTTTCTGCTTGCCTGTTGGAAGTGAAGACTTTGCTTTTCACTGGGGATATCTGTATTTGGGAATTTATACGCGATTCCCTGAGGATATAAACTTGTAGTTTTGCCTTCGTTTGGTAGGCTCGCTGGGGATTTTGAGTTCTCTTATTGATTATGCCTCTTGATTAGGCGAAGATCCACTTGGGGATTTTGTTGTTGATGATCCATTGGGGATTGATTTCATTCCGGAGATCTATTTTGAATTGCCCTCCGAGGGAGAAATGGAGTTTTCGACTCCTTATGGGTTGTTGTTGTTTGAGCTGGCTTTGCCCATGCTCTTATTTTGCTGGGGAATGGGTTTCTACCCTTTTCTTGCAATTTCTCTTTTTTTGCGATTTGGCTTTTGCATATGTGCTCCTTTTATGCACATTAGCTTGATCTTTGGATGAGAAAGATATCTTTTTTCTTCCTCTTTTCTTTTTGGAGATCCCTGGGGAATTTTTCTTTGCTTCTTGGGGATCAAATCCTTGGTTTGATTTTTTATGATGGAGTCTTCGCTCTAACTTTTGTGAGGCTCTTTATTGAGCGGAATGAAGAGTTTTTTCTTCTTTTTCTTTTTGGGATTCACCGAGGAGTCTGTCGGTTTCCTGGGGATCCAAATTTGATGATGGAGTCTTGGCTCCTGGCTTTGTGAAGCTCTTATTTGAGCTAGAAGATGGAAAAATTTTGTTTTCCTTTTTGAAGATTCACCAAGGAGTTTATCAGCTTCCTGGGGATCCAATTTTGATGATGGAGTCCTGACTCCTAGCTTTGTGAAGCTCTTATTTGAGCTGGAAGATGGGAATTTTCTTATTTTCCTCTTTTTGTAGACTTTTCTTGATGTGCTTTACTTGGAGATTTTTTATTTGGCCTTTTTCTGTGGTGGCCTCTGCTAGGGGATGAAAAGTTTTTCTTTCTTTTCCTTTGGTTGCCTCTGGGTTATGTGGAGGACTTGACTCCATATTTTCTTTGATTGATGGACTCTTGTGTAGTCCTTATTCTCCTTTTGGGGAATGAAGCGGAGACCTTTGATGCTTTTGCTTGATGACTCATGTGGTGATGAAGCTGAGTCATGAGGTAGTCTTTTTGTTTTGCCTTTGGAGTAGGCAAGGATCCTCTTGGGGATGGTCAAGCCTTTCCATTTGGCTTTTTTCATTTTGATGGTATCCTTCTTTCTTGGATGGAAGGATGCTGATTGCAGCTCTAAATGACTATGTTTGATGACTCATGTGGTGGTCTTGAGTCGGGGAGTATTTTCTGTTTTGCCTCTAGAGTAGGCAAAGATCTTCTTTGGGGATTTTCAAGCCTTTCTGCTGGCTTTTACGTTTTGACGTACCTTCTTTTGTTGGTATAGAAGGTTGATGGTTAGAGCTATTTTCCTTGAAGCTCCTTATTCTGCTGAAATGGTTTTTGATTCCGTCTTTTTCTTTCGCGATTTAATTTTTATCGCGAGCTTTGTTTGAAATTTGACTTTTTAATAGATCATGTGTGCCTTTTATTTTGTACACATGGGCTTTTAAAATGCTAAGTGTAAAACGAAATATTTATTACTGCTTTTTGTTGGATACATTTTAAGCATATTCGAAATACTAGAAAGCTATAAAAATAAATCCTAATCGTACGCCTCCGGGCTAGAATGGGCGAGATAGTGCTGGCGAAGGAAGCGGCGGAGTAAGCGGCTCGGAATCTCGCTGAGTCCGGACCGAGGCTCTCTATCACGGTGGTTCGATCTGTCTTGCACTGACGGTCGGTTGGCTAAAGCTGTTGGCGTATAAATTGGAACTCTCCTTCCATATAGGCGTGCTCCTCGTCTAAGCGTCGGTACAAGCCGGAGAAGTCGGATCGCGTGATTGCTTGTTGGGACTACGAAGTGGTAGGGATGTCTTGCGGCGTACCGAAGTCGCGCATATCCCATGAAATCGAGATGATAGGGTTTAAGATGAACCTTGTTCCTTCTCTGCTGAGGATATTCATGTACGTCGGCACTCCTCCATTGATAGGCTCTGGTTGAAGTTCGAGCTGGGATATCTTCTCCGTCAGTGCATCCCCAATATTCGGCTAGAGGGGTAAGAAAGGGAGCCACCATGATCGCTCCGCTGGTCCCGAGTACCGCATTCCTTTACGGCCTTCGAGAATGCGTATCCGGGTTACATCGGTGTCCACGATGCATGCGGTAGACTATAAAAAGATCGGCCAGCGTGACCTTTCCCTGGCTTTCCTTCCTGCTTTGAATGGTCCCGGCAAGTAATTTGTGGCAAATGCGAAGAGGGAGATTGAAGGCTGCACCCTTCAGATTAGATGGGAGATTGATAGCTCCGGTAATCTCCTTCCACATGCTGGTGGTGGTGAGAACGGTAGGTTTCTCCGGATATGCGGACCGATATTCGGTGTTCTTGCATCGGCTCGTTGGCGAGAATCCCATGATGACGTTGAAGTCATCCGGGGCGGTGGTCCGGTAGGCTCCATCCATCCGGTAGGAGACGGCTTGTGTTGGTGGCACTCCGGGAATTGTAGATGGCATTTCCATCATGTTGACAGAGGCGAGAAACTCCATCGCGGCGGTGCGATGGATCCGAGTGGGCGGCTCGCGGAGTAGGAAGTCCCATCCTATGTTGTGGATGAACTTCCTAACGTCTTGCTCCCAGCACGAATGTAGCAAGGATCCCAAAATCTAACGCGGCATAGGGTACCGGGAAAATTGTTGGATATTTGCCAATCGTTGTTGATGCGCTTACGCCATCATCATGCTAGTGACGGGAGTTCTCCTAGCGGCGGTCCGGGTGCGTTTTCTTACGGACGAGGCTTCTCGGTGTTCCATTGTGAGCTCTACTCTCTTAGAAATGTTAAAAATGTATGGAGGAGGAGGAAGAGCAAGATAGGAGGCTTGGAATGAGGTGCCAAAGCTCAATTCCCACACCTCTCATATATAGCGCGCAGGGGAGTTTGGGACGGCCGTGCGGGTTGGGACGGCCGTCTCAAATGGCAAAATTGGTCATGGCTCAGCCCCCACACGAGACGCACGTCTCAAACAAGAAATGGCACTTGGGACGGCCGTGCTGGACATTGGGACGGCCGTCCCAAGCTTCTTATGCTTGGTTTTTCAAGTTTTTGATGAGAAAGAAGATGGGACTCCATTCATTGATGTTTTAATGCATGTAATGTTTTATGAAATGCATCCTATGATCTATTTCGAGTTAATATTTCGAAAGTTTTAAGCGATGCGCTTTGACTTCGGGTGCGTTCTTGGTGTTGTACCTTAACGTCATCTTGTTTCTTGGATAACAAGCTTAGGTTGTATTGATTTGCCGTTTTGGAATTTTCTATGCTATGGCAGAAGAGCAATCTTACTGTTTGTAGGGCAACTTGCCATATCAATGCCTTTCTTCCTTTCCTTAGGGATTTCAACCTTCCTATTGATCACTATGTTACCACATTCCCCTTTATTACTTGAATGCTTTATAGTGAAATGGTCAAGAGAAGAGAAAGAAAAAGATTTGTATCAAAGGCTTGTGTTTTAGAGGGATATTTTTGTATGAAAGGTCTTTGTAAGAATGGCTAGCCCAGGTTGGTTGGTGTTTAGGCTAGTTTAGACAAAACGTTTTGCTCTTATAACGAGGCGTCGTTGCTTATTGTTATATAGCGCTTTTTTGCGATTGATTAACTTCCCTAGGCCGCCCTTTCGGGTTTTCGGTCTAGGATGTTGTGCTTATGTCCTAACTTTTGTCTAGGTTTCCCTCTTTTGTATTTATTTTTAAGGAATACCTAGCGGACTTTTTATAACCCTAACTTTTGCCCGGGTTACCTTTTATTATTGTTCGGGTCTCTGTAGGGTTTACCCTAACTTTTGTGCGGCCCCCTTTATGGGTTTCTGCCGGGTATTTTGCCCTTTTATTTTCTTGTCTCGGTCTTTGACCTTGACGGGCCTTCCTTTTTTGTATGCATATATTTTTTGCACAACATTGTCGAAACTTGATTTTATCAAGATAAATTTTAGTTGTGTTTCTAATTAATCAATCCTTTTTGACTTTACTTTGCGGCGCTTTAATTATTCGAACGCATTTGGAACAAAACGCTTTATCTAAACCTTGTTTTATTAAAATGGGGTATAGATACATTTAGTAAGAAAAGAAGCGAGATAGTAAGAATAGCATTCTTTTGTAATTTCGGGAAATGTGTGCCCTAAAGATGCTCGGGGACGGGCACACCCAGAGAGTGATCTCTAATAGTCACCAGGTTTACATCCTTTAGAATCGAGAAGAAGGACACCTAATGACTAACGCTACCCTTTGCGCTAATACCCCTCCTTTTCGGAATATCATCTTCGAGGGGTAAGACTTCCCTATTTTCCGTATGGCTTGATCTTTTGTAGGGTCGTACCCTAATCCATACTTTAGCGGGTTGTCCTTGAAATCTGGTGGCTCTCTTATGCCTTGAGCGTTCTTTCAGAGCCCCTGTCCTGGGCAATATCCATATCTTTTCATCATATGGGCCACCTTCATATTACTAGGGAGTCTTTCTATATTGGCAATTTCGAGTGCTTGAAAAGATGTTTCAAGAGCCTCTTCGAGTTGCATCCACATATGGTTGGACGAGACGGTTTGCTTATTAGAAAGTCTTCTTCGAGCTTGAGCTGTGACGAGTTTATCGTTTGTCACAAACTTGACTTTACTGGTGGAGCGTTGAAGGTATTGCCTTAGCGCTATGAATCCAAGGTCTACCAAGGAGACAAGCTTGTATCTTGGCGTGATATTCATCACGTGGAAGTCTATGTTGAAAATAGTAGGTCCAATTTGGATAGGTAGACTAATCTCTCCTACTACTTCACGTCTTGACCGTCAAAGGCTCGAACAAGCTGTATTACTCGGGCGCATGTGGGCTCCTTGCACTATTATTTTGTCGAGTGTACTTTTAGGCATAACATTTAGGGATGACCCATTATCCACAAGTACTTTGGAAATGAGATATTCTTTGCATTTGATGAGAGATATGCAAAGGCTTATTATGATTTGACCCTTCCAAAGGGAATTCTTCGTTGGTGAAGGTAAGATGATTATTGGTTGTAATATTACTAATAATTCCTTCGAACTTGTCTTGGGATATTGCATGCGGAACGAATGATTCATTCAAAACCTTTAACGAGTGTGTTTCGATGTGGTTCAGAACTCATGATGAGTGATAACAAAGTTATCTTTGCTGGAGTACGATTGAGTTGATCTATGATGGAGTACTCGCTTTGTCTTATGTCTTGGAGTAACTCATCTTGTCTCCTCCTTGGATTCTTTTCCTTCTTCGGCTTTATTTTTGCCTTTTCTTTAGGAATATTATCTTGTAATTCCTTGGGGGAATATATTCTTCCACTTGAGTCATGCCCCCAATACAGGCTATGTTGGAGATATCTTGATTAACTGGCGATTCTTCGAGTATCTCCAAGGTACAACTTTATTTGATGAATAAGGGAAAGGACGAGGTGCGAATAAACGTAAAGGCGTTATTGTTTCTTCCCTTTTAGTGTTTGGAATGATTAATGGTGCTTGTTTGTTATCATCTTCGATTTATTGACCGTCGTAGAGATTTTGATGACGAAAGTCTTCTTTTCCATTTTTCGATTTGTGGAAAGCACATCGGTTAATCCTTTCTTTTTATTATCTTTATTTATTAAAACGAGGAGAGATATGTGAATGTATGCAATTTATGAATGCAATAGACAATTTAAGGAGAGAAAAATAAATCCTTTTTATTAGAAAGTGTAAATCCTTCTATACAATGCTTTGAAGCAAGTGTTGACAAAAGCGAAAAAGCTTGAAGAATCCTATAGGTAAATTAGGCTTTCTTCGTAATTAGTCTTCATTTGTTATCATGTGATTTACGAGCGTCTTGATTTGCTCAAATGCCGCCTGACCCATGTCTTCACTATATCGACGAGCCTCTTTTATCTTCTCTTCTTGATGAACGATCAAGGATGAAGGTGTAAAAGTCACCAAAGGATATACTTCAGATGTGGAAGAGTTTAATAAAGTTCAGTACTTTCGTTCATGCATGAAGAATAATCGTGACTCTGTAAGTTCTTTCAATGCTTGGAAAGATGAAGCTTGAGGAAAGGGTTCTCGCTTTCATTGTGGCTCGGCAGCTCACACCCGGGGGAGCAATCATGCAGTACTAGATGAAGGAGATTTAGTAATCGATGTACTGCATTCACCACGGAATAAGGGTGAGCTGGGTTTTTGTTATCAAGGACCACATGATCAAAGCTAAGCGGGCTGAGTGATTTCGGGTATCCCTATGCTATTTTGATTTCTAAGTTTTTAACACATTTTGGTGTTGATTTGGAAGGAGAACTAGTTGAATACGTCAGTCCAACAAATGAGGTCAATAATTATGTTCTTCATAAAATGGGATTCATTAAAATTGATGGTGAATGGATTTCCAAAGAAGAAGTCGGGAAAGGAGAAGAGATTGAAGAAGAAGAGCAAGAGGAAGGAGTCAATGCCGATGTTCGGGAACTACGCGACGAAGACCATCGGACCGATGGAAGAAGCGATCTCCACTGGAAATGATTCCATACACTCCACGGCTTGACCGTGGCACGCCCCTGTCTCGGTTCGAGAGAACCATGCTACATCGAGATGAATGAGCTGCAAACCAACCAAAGAAGGCACATGGAGATGACCGTTGCTCTGCGGGCTCGTCAGCATTATCTGGATGAAAATTTCATTGCAAGATTTCAACATATTGACAACCAATTAGAAGACATCTACAACAGGATTGTTGAACTACAATTTAATCAAGGTCCCGGGGATGAATGAAGGCTTAATTTTTTTTTTATGCTTCTGTTATCTACGTGGTACCATGGACTGTAACTAAAACACTTTTATTTGATGCAGTCAAATAGGGGGAGAAGTGTTCTTAAAACTGTCACTACACACACACCACAAAATCATATATGTCTCTATTATGTTATTGAATTGTGCAGGTGCAGTGGATATTTGTCTCCATCAAATAGGGGGAGATTGAAGCACTTGGTGGATTTGATGAAGACTTGATGAAGACATATTTGTGTTGGTATAGTTTAGTTTGTGGGTGTGTAGAGAGATAAGTTAGAAGTATAGGAACTTAATCTCTTGATAGGCCAATATATTTTGTGATAAGCGCCTTAATATGATGCATCTCAGTAAAATCATTTTTCTGCATGAAAAACTAACATTTAAACATTAAAAGAACAGTCTAAGAGTTTTCAGAAAATCAATCTGTTAAAATGACTTAATGAATTTTTCAATATCAAGGTTTCGCATTTTCAATCTGTTGAAACATGAAGACTGTTTTGTTCAGTCTAAGAGTTTTCAGAAAATCAATCTGTTGAAATATTTTTTAATCTGTTGAAACAGAGAGACTATTTTTCTATCTAAGAGTCTGCAGGATTTCAATCTGTTGAAATGATTTTCAATCGACTGAAACAGAGAGCTATCATTTTTCATAAAACTGTTTCAATCCATTAAAAAACTCGTATCAATCGATTGAATGAAGTTTTAAATGAAATCAATCGATTGAATCGTCGTTTTAATCGATTGAAATGCATTCTGATCGATCATAATTTCATTCTGATCGATCATAACTTGTTCTAATCGATCATAATACTCGTTCTAATCGATCACAATCGATTTTAACCTCGTTATATTTTCATTCTGATCGATCATTTGCCTCTCGATTCAGTTTTTAATTAATGAAACGTTCGGATCTCTGGTTTACTTTATAAATACAGATTTGATCTATCTTTTGAAAAACAACAACTTGAGAAAACATTTGAAATCAATCTGTGAAGCTATCATATCCGTGACTTTCTCTCGCATTCAAGAACTTTGTTATATCATAAGGTGCTTTGATCAAAATTGTGGTCAATCAAAGAGAGAAAGTGTTGTGTTAGAATTTGTTCTGGACAATTTTACTGATAGAGCTGCAGTCCAGGTTTTTTCTTTTCATAATCTTTTGTAAAGTGTATTTGCGCAAGTTGGAATTTGATCTGCACTTGTTACAGTAACTGGATTTGGTTACTGGGAGGTTTTCAAGAGTCTATCTTGTGGGTTTGTAAGATAGTTCTTGGGGTAGATTGGCGAGTATCTACTGGTTGTAATTTTCACTTGGTATTAGTGGAACTTGGCAGATTTGTCAAGAACTGGACGTAGCTCTGGTGAAGACTGAACCAGTATAAATTGTTGTGTTGAATTTCTTCTTTCATCTCCTTTATTTCTTGTCTATATACTTGTTGTGTTTAAAATCAATCTACCTACACAAGAATTGAATAAAGATAAATCATTCTTCCTAAAGAAAGTAAGTTTTGCGAAAAAGTTTTATAAAGTTCAATTCACCCCCCTCTTGAACTCAACCATTAATTCTTTCATCATGACATCAAGTGATACCTCACGAAAGACAAATATGCCAAGGGAATTGATGATAATGATAAAAGGACCATTCGGAAAAGAGTCATAGGGTTCACATTGATCGGAGGAACCCTTTATAAGAAAAACTTTGACTCCAGCTTTTTGAGGTGTGTGGACCACGAAGAAGCTCAAACCTTAATTAAGGAAATTCATAAAGGAGCCTTCGGAACCCACATACCAAGACCTATCATGGCAAAGAAGATCCTAAGGGCAGGATACTTCTGGTCCACAATGGAGGGTGATTGTCATCAATACGCTAAAAAGTATCACAAGTGTCGAGTCTACGCCGACAATGTTCATGTCCCACCAGGCGCCTCTCAATGTCTTGACCACGCCATGGCCATTCTCCATGTGGGGCATGGATGTTATTGGACCCATCGAACCCAAAGCGTCCAATGGTCATCGTTTCATTTTAGTGGCCATTGATTACTTTACAAAATGGGTAGAAGCGGCATTCTACACACATGTGACCAAGAAAGTAGTGACCACCTTCGTCAAGAAAAATATCTTGTGTCGATATGACATCCCTCATCGTCTCATTACCGATAATGAGACCAATTTGAACAATAAGATAATAGAAAAATTATGCCAAGATTTCAAAATTAAACATCACAATTCCTCTACATACCGACCCAAAATGAATGGTGCGGTAGAGGCGGCCAACAAGAACATCAAGAAAATCATTTAAAAGATGGTGATAACATATAAAGATTGGCACAAATTGTTACCCTTTGTCCCGCACGGATATCGGACTTACGTACGAACCTCCACGAGAGTCACTCCATTTTTCCTCGTATACGACATGGAGGTCGTATCGCCGAGTGGAAGTCGAAATACCCTCCCTGAGACTCATTATGGAAGCAAGGTTGACGAAGCAGAATGGGTCCAAAATCGGTATGATCAGCTGAACCTAATCAAAGAAAAACGATTGGATGCCATATGTCATGGGCAAGCCTACCAAAAGAAAATCAAAAGGGCTTATGACAAAAAGGTCAACCCCCACACTTATCACGAGGGAGATTTAGTGATAAAGAAATTGCTTCCATCCCAAAAAAGATAAAATCGGAAAATGGGTGGCAAATTATAAAAGACCCTTTGTGGTCAAGCGAGTCTTATCAGGAGGAGCCCTTATCCTCACCAACATGGACGGAGAAGAACTTCGACACCCAGTCAATTCAGATGCGGTAAAGAAATATTACACTTGAAGGCATTGCTCATGACCCGCCAGGACGAAAACCCGCAAAGGGCGTCCTGGGCAAAAATTAGGGTCCACACACCTCTGTGTTAAATGATTCATAAGCATGCATAAAAAACCAATACAAGAAAGCATAAGAAAAGAAAGGAAAAAGAAAAAAAGCCTGCTAGGAAAATTCTTAGGCAAAAATTAGGGCAGACTGCTAGATTGAAAACCCCAAAAGGGCGGTCTAGGCAAAAGTTAAGGCATTCATAAAAAAAAAAAAAAAAAAAAAAAAAAAAAAAGAGCCCGCTAAGAAATCTAAGGAAAAAATAAAGACAATCCGCTAGATCGAAAACCCCCAAAAAGGGCGGTCTAGGCAAAAGAGATGACTAAAATAAAAGAAAATACGCAAATGAAAACATAACCCGACAACATCCAGCAAACAACAGGAAGGAGCAGTCACTTTTCTAGATATATCAAAAAAGAAAACAAACTGCATTTAAAGCATTCACACACAACTAGTCGCACAAAAAGACTTTCTCGAAACCACGGAAATTAAATTCTTAATAACCATGCATAAGGAGACTTGCTCCATATTTGTGATTGAGAAACAAGAAGCACCAAACCAAGTCTCCAAATAATGTTTCTCAAGAAAACAGGGCAAGTCATCACCGAACAAGCAACTCATAACTAAATAAAGAGCTTCCGGAATCAAATAAGCTCCAATTATCATCCAACCACCAAAACAAAGCCAACGGAAAGGCTCTACCCCCAAGTGGGTTATTGCCTACTACAGAGCCAAAACAAAACACAAATTTCGCACGACTCAATGTCATCGCCACTACGAGTCATCAAGCACATTCATTCTCGATCGCGCCAACCAAGTGAGATTAAGGGCTCCATCGAAAGCCCTTCACCAACATAGTCAAAGAAAGCAAGACTCCATCTCCCTCTCTGAAAGATTATCAAACTTAGATCCCCAGGGAAGCACAAATTCCCCAAAGGGTTGCCAAAAAGAAAAAATTGTCCCCAAGTGAGCTTACTGCAAGGGCAAACTTATCCCCAGTAAGTTGTTCGCTTGCACATGGGAAAAATCGACAAACAAAAAGCCAACACTCCCAACGAGAATATCGGCCTACTCGGAGGCACCATTTAGAATCAATGTATCCCCAGTGGATCCTTGCCTAAAAGGAATTCATAACAAATCCCCAACAATCATCAAGTTGAATGGTTATCGAGAAAAGCCAAAAATACACCTCCAAATACAACCACTCCCCATGGAGTCGGTGCATGAGCTACAGCGATGAAGCCGCCACCACATACATTGTCTGAAGGACCGGTTCCGTTGCAAGGGAGTGACCTGAAGACAAATTTCGGCGCATGAGCTAGAGTAGTAAGCCACCACCCTTTTTCTCTATCAAAAGGATCAGCCACCATAGCAAAGGGGTATCCAAAAATAGAGATCTACACATCACACCGAGACCAAGGGTCGGCTACCGCATCGAAGGAGCATCCTGAGGTTCTCTACTCACCGAAGCTAAAGGGTCGGCCTACCGTATCAAAGGAACATCCTGAAGCTTCGCACGCACCACCGAGAGGGTCAGCTACCACTTCAAACGAGGATCTCGAAGGAAAATCTTCTTCGGACGACCAGTCCCGAGTCGACAGGCATGAATTTTTATAAATAGGGACCTCTCCCTCCTTGTTTTCAACAACTTTTCACCGAAATTAGACCTCCAATACTCTTCTAGAACCTCTCTGAAGCATTTCTAGAGTTCCAGTGCTCTTCTTAGACACTCTAGAGTCTTTCTATCAGTAGAAGAGTGAGCAACGTTGTAGAGTGAAAGGATAGCCAAAAAGCATCCTCAAATCCTCAAAAGATTCATACAAAGCTTGCTTCGGAGGTTTCTTTCACATACTCTCTTTTATTGCTTCCTTTAAAGCTTTTCTTGAATGCATATTAAGTATTAAAGCCATGTAGACATTTAATTTCTGCAAGTAGATGAAATAATAAGGGTAAAAGCGTAATTTCTTTAGTTTTCATTTTATAAGCTAGTCCAGTCATAGGAAACCCGAAAGGGGTGTTGTGGGAGTGCTAACACCTTCCCCACACGTAACTAAATCTCTTACCCAACTCCGGTTGTAATGACCAAAGTTGGTTTTTTTCTAAAACCACTTGCCTTTTTACCTTTTTCAGTGTTTAAGGTTAAAACACTCGGTGGCGACTCCATCGAACCTTTTCGAAAACCTCGCCTTTAGGTCCAACTCGGTTATCGGAATATCTAAAGGCGTTGAAACCTTCTTTAAAAAACGCAAGTCAATCAAAGTCATTGCGTCGCTCCGACCACCTCTTTTGACGGCAACGACAGGTGTCAACATTGGAAGAACTAAATGGGTTTTTAGAAACAAGTTAGATGAACATGAGATAATAACTCGAGAACAAAGCAAGATTAGTAGTCAAAGGATATAATCAACAAGAAGGAATAGGTTTTGATGAAACATATGCACCTATAGCTTGATTAGAAGCTATTAGATTATTGCTTGCTAATGCTTCTATGAAGAATTTCAAGTTGTATCAAATGGATGTCAAAAGTGCATTCCTAAGTGGCTACCTAAATGAAAAGGTTTATGTCTCTCAACCACTAGGATTTGAAGATAAAAACAATAGAACATGTTTTCAAACTCAATCGGGGCTTATATGGATTAAAACAAGCACCACGATAGCGTTATGAGAGATTAAGCAACTTTCTCATTTCTCATAAATACTAAAGAGGTGAGGTAGATAAGACTCTATTTTTGAAGAGGGTAGGAAATGATATTCTTCTTGTTCAAGTGTATGTTGATAACATAATTTTTGGAGCTACTAATGATGTTTTATGAAAATATTTTGTGAAGAAAAGTAGGGTGAATTCGAGATGTCTATGATGGGTGACTTCATTTCTTTCTTGGTCTTCAAATCAAACAAGCTGAAAGAAGGAAATTTTCTTCATGCTTGTCAAAATATTGTGCAGATTTACTTAAGAAGTTTGATATGGAAAGTTGTAAGGAGGCATCCACTTCTATGTCAACAAATTGTAATCTTGATGCTGATGAAAAAGGAAAACCGAGTTGATCAAACGAAGTATAGAGAGCTCATTGGTTCACTATTGTATCTTTCAGCCAACGAGACCAAACATAATGTTCAGGTGTTTGTATCTATGCTAGGTTCCAGTCAACACCTAAAGAGTCTCACTTCACAATAACAAAAAGGATATTCAAATACCTAAAAGGAACTATAAATGTTGGACTATGGTATCCAAATGAGTCACAACTAAAATTGATTGGTTAGTTCGACTCATACTTTGCAAGATGCAAGCTGTACGAAAAAGTACAGGTGAAACATGTCATCTGCTAGGCAGTAGTTTAATTTTATGGCATAGTAAGAAACATGCCTATGTTTCTCTCTCAACGATCGAAGGAGAATATATTGCAACCAGAATTTGTTGTGTTCAATCCCTATGGATAAAACAACACGCTACAAGATTACGGTTTAGTTCTTAACAAAAATTCTCTCTTATGTGACAACACCGAGTGCCATTAATCTAACCAAAAACCCCATTCCAGGACTCAACATATAGAAATAAGACATCATTTTATAAGAGAACATGTCTCTAAACGCGATTGTGAAATATTTTTTATTGAAACACAAAAATAGCTAGCTGATATTTTCACAAAACCATTAGCTCATGATCGATTTTATCTAATCAAAGCTGAGTTAGGCATCCTAGATTTGTCAAATATTCCATAAAAAAATAATTACTTGACAAAATTAATTGATACATTTATCTTTTATTCGATTATATTTCCAGAACCATTGCTAATCACAAAATTTTAATTGATTAAACACAATGCATAATCGGTTAAAAACATTTAAATTTGTTTCTGGATTATGAAGTTTCTTTGTTTTAATCAATTATTCATCGAAATAACTTATTAAAATCACTTAAAGCTATTTTCGAAAGAATTTATTTTTAAATTAATCAATTATTCTTCGAATGAATCAAATTAAATTCATTACAAATATATTTTTAGAAGTTACAACTCTCTCTAATGTAATCGATTATTCTTTGAATTAATCAATTAAATTCATTAAAAAGACATTTTTAGAAGCTACAATTCTCTCTGATGTAATCGATTATTCATCGAATTAATCAATTAACAAACTAACTTGGAATCTTGAAGTTATTGGATTAATCGATTGATAACTCATTTATATCAATTAATTTAGTTTTGTTGCACATTTAACATATTAAAATTTTTGCATATTCATTGCTTTAATCTGTACAACTTTAATTGATTACTAGGTATAATAATCGATTAAACTATTCCTAGAATCTTTAAGTAATCACAGTGCAAGTGCTCATCTGAGCAAAACATAAAGGAATTAAAAAACAAGACATATTATTATGAATAAGATAAAATTGACCAAGTCAAATCCCCCCATATTTTCCTAGAGTATCTTCATGAGTTTGCTTCTATGCTAGGGTCAAGGTCTCTGCCCACTTGGACTTTCTCTGCACTTCCCAAACTCACCTACTTTAATTCCCCCACCAGATGAGGACGTCACTCCTCGAATGTAACATAAGGATATGTCAGGCAAATCCTCCAAACCTGTTTCATGTGTAACATGGAACATGCACTTATTAGGCAAACTATCCTTGTAGCATCTTCTTGTTGTCAGATGGTCGACTTGGACTGTCTCGACTAACCCATTTTTGGTGCGATATTTAATCTTTAAATGAATTGTCGAGACAACGACTCGTAGTCGATTCAACAAAGGTCTACCTAGAAGAATGTTGTAAGATGATGGTGCTTTTATTATCAAGTACTTGATATTGATAGTTTTCCCATCTCCCCTGATCCAAACATGGTTCTTCACAAACCTCTACTTGTTCTCATGCAAAACCTACCAAAGCTCCATATTGAAGGGATTTAAAGAGTCCATCGGGACTCCTAGTCCAATGAATAGTACATTATATCTGCTGGACTACCATGGTCTAGCAATACTCGATGCACATTTCTACTCATCATGATTACTATAATGGCTACTCGGTCATCCTGGTGGGGAGACACGTCCTCTAAATCTCTAGCTAAGAAAGATAATACTTGGTTGTCTTTAAAGTTGTCCGCAAACGTTTGTGACACATGAGAAATGTTAGCGATCATCCTTGAATACCTCTTTCTTGTTAAGATGGAGCATCCTCCTCCTAATGGTGTTAAAATCTCCCAACATCAGCATCTTGTGTTCGATTTCATCCTGCTCCACTGATTTGCTTGGATTTTCATTCTTACTTCTTTTTCGAATTAGGTTAGACAACCCTCACGAACCAATTCCTCTATTTGTC
>OY731404.1:34140599-34328314 GCA_963425845.1 Sphenostylis stenocarpa
AAGGAGAAGAGAATTGAACAGAACCTCCGTAGCAAGCTTTGTATTAAGAATCTTTAACTTTGAGGATGCGTTTTGGCAATCCCCGCTCTACAAAGACTCTCCTCTCCAAATACAAGATTGACTCGACTAAATTTTTACAGAAGAATCGAATGCTGGAATATGATTCCTTAACTTATTGTTACCTTATTAAGGCAATCAGAGAGTTCATTCGAAGAAGGAAGAGAAAAGACAAGTACTGGGAGTTGTCTGGTGTGTGAAACAGTGGCAAATGAGCCTCCTATTTATAGTTTTTCGCAGCCTGACACTTTGGGACGCCCCTCTGGGTTGGGACGACCGTCCCAATTGAATTTTTTACACTTGTTGGGACCTCCTGAAGAGTGGGACGGGCAGTCTCACTTGGGACGGTCGTCCCACTTGGTCAGGGTAGCTTGGGACGGTCGTCTCGCCTTTGGGACGACTGTCTCAACCTGTTTTGGCCAGCCTTTGTGTTTTGGGACCCCTGGGAAGCTTTCCTTTCTTTATTCGGACGTCGATTGATGCCTATAGACGCCCGTTGAAGCTTTATCTTCATATAGGAAGTCTTCTTGACCTTTATTGAGATGCCAGGCGAGCTTTATCTTGTTGTAGGAAGTCTCCTTAGCCTTTATTGAGAGGCCGTTCAAAATTAGGGGTCTACAGTGGTTACAACGCCTTTAGGTTGTCCGATAACCGGGCTAACCCAAGAACTGGTTTTGAAGGGTTCTTCTGGAGTCGCCACCAATGTTTTTACCGGAAAAATCGGAAAATGAGTAAAAAGGCGTTGGTTTTCGAAAAATCAACTTTGGTCATTAGAACCAGAGTTGGGTAAGGGAGTTAGTTACGTGTAAGGGAAGTGTTAGTTCCCTTACGACGCCCCTTTCGGGTTCCCTATGATAGGCCAGCTATTTTAAATAAGTAAACCGGTGAAAATACGCTTTTACCTTTTATTTGCGGAATTTAAAATTACGACTACATGGACGTAATATATATTGCACAATTAAAAATAAAGCGGTAAAGGAGAGAGAGAGTGTAGAAACCTCCGAGGCAAGCTTTCTATTAATTTCTTGACAATTTGGGTGCTTTTTGGCAGCCCTTCACTCTTTACAGCGCTGGAATCTCTCAAAAATGCTATAAAAAACTCTTAAAAGCTCTCAGAAACTCTGGAAATGCTTCGGAGGGATTCTAGAAAGAGAATTTGAGGAGGTGACTAGAGAGAGAATGGAAGAACTGTGTTAAATGAGGGGAATGGCGCGGCTATTTATAGGGATTCGCGCCTGTCAGGTCGAGATGGCCGTCTCGTTTGACAAGGTCGAGACGACCATCTCGCCATTCGAGACGGCGATCCCGAATAAGAGACGGCGGTCTCGACCCTGAAAGGCGAAAATCCTTATTTACATGCCGAAAATCCCTCCTATCCTAGTATGGGGTCTAATAGTCTCTCCTAGTGGCTTCTTAGGCTTCATCCATCTTCGAATAGAAGGTCTTCTGGTCTTTATTATGAGGCCGGGTAAGATTTGGGGTCTACACAAAACTATCATTACAAATTAAATGATCTTGCTAGACCTTGTAATATTTAAAGGGTACCAAAACCAGTTTTGAATTTTTTTTTCAGGAACAACATCTTTGTTACCTAGATAGTGGGTGTTCTAGGCACATGACCAGAGACATTTCCAAATTCTATAATATGAAGTTAAAACCTGGAGGAACTGTTCTATATGGAGACAACAATAGGGGAAAGATTCTTGGCCATGGAGATATCAAATGTGCAAAATCTAGAGTCATAAACAATGTACTATTTTTATATGGTTTGAAGCACATTCTAATCAGCATAAGTAAACTCTATGGCTAGGGTCACAAAGTCTTATTTGAACCTGAACATTGCTAAATCCATAAAGAAGGATCATATCAGGTGATATTTAGAGGTAAACACATAAACAATATTTACATGTTAGATATTAACTCTGCAGAAGGGTGTTACCTAATTACTAGAGAGAATGACACTTGGCTATGGCATAGAAGATTGACACACATACATATGCATCACCTAAATTGGCTTATTCAAAAAGAACTAGTTATTGGTCTACCCAAATTAAGTTTTGTAAAAGATAAAATATGTGATGCATGTTAGAGAGGAAAACAAACGAAGAACTCTTTCTCATAGAAAAATATTGTTTCTCATAGAAAGACCACTAGAACTATTGCACATAGATTTGTTCGGTCATTCAAGAACTGTATGTTTAGGTGAGAATCTATATGTTTTGGTTATTGTAGATGATTTTTCAAGGTTTACTTGAACATTATTTTTGAAACTAAAATCTAATGCATTTTCATCTTTCAAAAAACTTGCCAAATTAATTTAAAATGAAAAGGGGTACTTTATAACATGTATTTAAAGTGATCATGGGGGAGAATTTGGAGATGAACTGTTTGAAAGCTTTTGTGAAAAATATGGCATTAAACATAACTTTTCTGCTCTTATAACTCCTCAGCAGAAATGGTGTGGTTGAAAGCAGAAACATATCTCTTGAGGAGCTTGCTAAGACTATGTTGAATGAAAGAAATTTGTCAAAGTATTTATGGGTTGATGTAGTCAATACTGCTTTTCATGTGATTAATCGGGTTTTAATAAGAACACTACTTAAAAAGACTCTCTATGAATTTCACAAAGGAAAAAAGTCAAATGTAAACTATTTTAGGGTGTTTGGGTGTAAAGTATTTGTTTTAAACAATGGCAACGAAAATCTTGGTAAATTTGATTTAAAATCAGATGAAGGGATATTCTATAATAAAAAACTTAAGACTGTATAAGAATTTGTGCATGTTGTCTTTGATGAAAATAGTCCAATTGTATAGAAAGATACTGAAGATGAAGAAATTTTCACTGATAAATTTTATCAATTAAAATTACTAGAATTAGGTTCAAAGCGAAGAACTCTGGACATTTTAGAAGAAACTAAAGTCAGAACAGAAGAACAATTACCTAAAGAATAGAAAACTCCAAGAAATCTTTCGTTGGATAACATCATTGGTAAAATTGACAAGGGAGTATCAACTAGGCATTCCTTTAACAAAATTTTTAATCATATGTCGTTTGTATCTCAAGTTGAACCTAAATCTATCTCTAATGCATTAAAAGATGAATTATGGATAAAAGTTATACATGAAGAACTAATCAATTTTCCAGAAACAGTGTATGGAACTTGTCTCTAAACCTGTAGGTGTTGTAGACCTCAAATCTCGCCCGACCTCACAATAAAGTCAGAAGACCTCCATTAGAAGATAGGAAAACCCTCTAGGCTCTATAAATAGGATAGGAAGACGTCCTGTACATAGAAAATAAGAAAAAATCAGAGAAATCCTGCCCAGAAGCCCGAGACAGCCGTCCCAATTGGCCAAATAACCGTCTCGTTTGGCGAGACGGCCGTCTCGCCACTTATAGGATGAGACGACCATCTCGCCACTTGGCGAGATAGCCGTCTCGACTCCAAAGTGGCAAGACGGTCGTCCCGACTGGCGAGACGACCATCTCGCCACTCAGGCGCTCCCGGAAACTAGATGGAGAACTGTCGGGCCTTAAAATATAAGGTGCAAGAGTTAATAGACGTTGGTTGGGTCACCTTCGATGCTCCTGCCCCCAACATAGACGTCAAGCCTTTGTCACAGCCAGAGTAATAGGGTAGGATAGGAAGGCCAACTGTTAGGTTTCTCTTTTAAAAGCTTTCTTTGTATTTCTTGCGGTCTCAGCCCATGGCCGTAAGACCCTCGATTAAAAGGGCATTTTTGTACATACTTCTTTTTCATTAATACAAGAGGCATTTTTCATTCACATCCATTTTTCATTCTTTTCTCTCTTCTATTTATTATTCTTCTAAAATAACTAAATAATAAAATCTATACCTAAAACAAAACCCTTAAAATGATCATGTCTATGATTGATGAAACCCTGTGGGATCTAGAAACGGAAGGCGAATGGGTCGAATCTGATAAGGAGCAGGAGACCATTTCTCCGGACATACAAAGATTGCTAGAAAGAGAAGCTCGCTCCATACAGCCTTATCAGAAAGAGACAGAGACCATCAATTTGGGACAAAAGGACGATAAAAGGGAAGTAAATATAGACACCCAGATTGATAGTGACATCAGGGAAGGGTTAATACAGTTATTGAAAGAATACATGGACGTATTCGCTTGGTCTTACCACGACATGTCCGGACTCAACAAGAGCATAGTGGAGCACCGATTGCCTTTGAAAGCGGGTTTCCGGCCAATAAAGCAAAAGTTAAGAAGGATGAAACTCGACTGGTCCTTAAAAATTAAAGAGGAAGTACAAAAACAGTTGGACACTAATTTCCTGATTGTGTCCAAATACCCTGAATGACTGGCAAACAACGTGCCAATCATGAAGAAGAATGGGAAAATTAGAGTGTGTGTAGATTACAGGGATCTAAATCGAGCAAGTCCAAAAGACGATTTTCCCCTACCACACATTGACACGTTGGTAGATCACACCGCCACGAACACACTCTATTCCTTCATGGACGAATATGCAGGGTATAATCAGATCAAATTGGCAGTAGAAGATAGAGAATAAACTTCCTTCATCACAATGTGGGGAATGTTCTGTTATAGAGTGATGTCTTTCAGACTCAAGAACGTTGGGGATACCTATCAAAGGGCCATGGTAACATTATTCCAGGACATGATCCACAAAGAAATTGAAGTTTATGTGGATGACATGTGTTGCCGCCGTCAAAACGAGGGCGGTCGGAGCGACACGATGGTTTCGACCCTCTTGATTTTCGCATTTTTTGTTGGTGGTTACAACGCCTTTAGGTTGTCCGATAACCGGGCTAAACCTAGGGGCGAGGTTTTCGAAAAGGCGCTCTTGGATTGTCCGATAACTGGGCTAATCCAAGAGCTAGTTTTGAAAGGGTTCTGTAGAGTCGCCACCGATGTTTTTACCGGAAACATCGGGAAAGGAGTTTAAAAGGCGTTGGTTTTCGAAAAACCAACTTTGGTCGTTGGAACCAGAGTTGGGTAAGGGAGTTAGTTACGCGTAAAGGAAGTGTTAGTTCCTTTACAACGCCCCTTTCGGGTTCCCTATGATAGGCCAGCTATTCTATTGATAAATAAACCAGAAAATACGCTTTTACCCTTTTATTGTGCGGAATTTAATTTATGACTACATGGCCCTAATGTCTAACGCGTAATTTAAATAAAGCGGTAATGGTAGAGAGAGATTGGAAACCTTCGAAGCAAGCTTTTATATTGATTCTTTTGATAACTTGGGTGCTTTTTGGCAGCCCTTCACTCTACAGCGTCGGAAAACCTCTCGGAACGCTAAAAAACACTCTAAGAAACGCTCATAAACTCCGGAAATGCTTCGGAGGGGTTCTAGAGAGAGAAATTCTAGAGAGAAGGAGGAGAGAACTCTCACTAGTGGAAAAATATGATTCTATGACGACATTTTATCACGGTTGTAATCCACCCGTCATAGTATATAGGGCGGTGGCATTTTTGTAATAATATTATGAACTTTTTTGTCGGTTGTTATGTAACCGACATGGTATGTGGGCAAATTCACTTTTTATGTTGGTTAAATTTTAACCGATATAGAAAGTACTTTCTAAGTCGGTTATAATTTAACCGACATAAATAGTGAACTTTTTATGTCGGTTAAAATTTAACCGACATAGAAAGTGAACTTTTTATGTCGGTTAAATTTTAACCGACATAGAAAGTGTATATTAAATAAAAAAAATTAAATATATAAGTATATAAATATTTATATATCAAAATATATAAATATATTTGTATTTATATATTTTGTATATAAATATAATTTATTTGTAAGTTATGTATCGAAATTCGTAGTAGTTTAGTGGTTGGAGTATCGAGTCTCTAACTCTAAAGTACTGGGTTTGAATCTTGCCGAGACAAATTTCTTAAATAGATAATAAAATAATATATTATAAAGTATAATAAAAATATAATATGAATAAATAAATAAAAATCGTACTAGTATAGTGGTTGGTCTAATTCTAGACTCTAATGTACTAGGTTCGAATCCTACCAGTAACAATTTTCGTAAAAAGCTCATTACTTTCTATGACGGTTCATCACAACCGACGTAAAAAGTCATACTTTCTATGACCCCTGTATCTATGTCGTCTCTTTAACCGACGTAAAAAGCTCATTTTAACCGACATAAAAAGCCTTTTTTACACTAGTGTCTGTGTGGTGTGTGGAAATGAGGGAATGGAGCCCCTATTTATAGGTTTTCGCGCCTGACAGGTCGAGACCGCCATTCTCGTCTGACAGGGTCGAGACCGCCGTCTCGCCATGCCAAAGTGGCGAGACCGCCGTCTCGCCAAACGAGACCGCCATCTCGTCATTCGCAGGTGGCGAGACCGCCGTCTCATTTGGCGAGACGGCGGTCTCGCCATTTGCATGAGGCGAGACGGCGGTCTCGTCCCAAAAAGGCGAGAAAACTTATTTTTTGTGCCAAAAATCCCTCCTATCCTAGTATGGGGCCTAATAGTCTCTCCTAGTGGCTTTTTAGGCTTCGTCCATCTTCGAATAGGAGGTCTTTTATTCTTTATTTGGAGGCCGAGCAAGATTTGGGGTCTACAGCTGCCCCCCCTTTACCTGACTAGTTTGCTGTTGGCTTGTTGTGCCAGACAGATTGACAGGAAGGTAAAGGAGTTGACCCTCTTGCCCGGCTACCCTTCAGATGTCCCGTCTTGCGGCGGTTGATCTTCTGGGGAAAATTGGTGTTGTGCACCTCCAGGATACTACTTCTGACGTAGCCGATCCCTTTGGTGGACACATGGTGGAACCTCAAGATACTCCTTCTGACGGTAGTCGATCCTTCGATTGATGGGTATAAACCCCCCATCAGGCTGGTAGTTGTAGTCCGTTGTGTGGGACTGGATGGGTATGAACCCCCCATCAGGCTGGTAGTTGCAGTCCGTTGTGTGGGACTGGATGGGTATGAACCCCCCCCCATCAGGCTGGTAATTGCAGTCCGTTGTGTGGGACTGGATGGGTATGAACCCCCCATCAGGGTGGTAATGCGACTTACTGATCTGGCTCGAGCGTAGATCAGGCGCACCGCGTGCGCAGGTTGATAGGTATAAACCCCCTATCTGGCTGGTACAGTCCACTGCGTAGGACTGGTGGTAGTGGCGGCTTACTGTTCAGGTGGCCCATGCGCCGGTTCTTTGGGGAGTGATTTCTGTGTTGGTAGATGTACTTGGACCTCTCTGACTGGTCATCCGGGTTGCGCCGGGGATTTTGTGTTTCATCTAGCTTTGTTGGTTGTTGGGGACTCTTCGTTTTTGACTTTTGGTGGTGATCATCCGACTCTTGCTGATTGGTCGGGTTATCTTGTTTGTTGTTCGACTTTTACTTGGTGGTCGAAACTTTGATGGTTAAGGTGAGTGGCTTGTCTTAATCCAGCCTTTTTCTCGCGGTTTTATCTCTTTTTTCTCGCGATTTCGGATTTTGGCTTTTTATTGAGCGTATGCCTTTTTCCCTTTTTTAAGCTTTTTTTGTTACGCTGGCTTTTGCAAAAGGTGGCAAAGAGATACATGAAATAAAATTTTATTTATAAGGAAATTTTATTACAACCATGTTTTATTTTGGCAAGTACAATCCCTAAGGGCTATCATCTAGAGATGATCCGGAGGGGAATTGCTGGTAGAAGTGGTACCGGAAATCCGCTTGCTCTCGGACTTCGTCGCGGTATTCTTGTTGGAATGTTGTCCATTCCTGCCGCATCACCTGTTGATGCTGATACTTCTCCTCCTGCCGAGCGTTGTAGGCTTCCTCCCTCTGGGCCTGTTGCTCTTGCCGTACTGTCATCTGGTCAAACTGCCGGCGCAGATCGTTTATGTTGCGGTTTAGGCCGGCGAAATCGTCCGTGTACGGTGGTGGTTGTTGCTGCTGTTGTTGTTGCTGCTGCTGGAACTCGGGAGGTGTGGGGATATCTTGCATCGCCACGAGCCCCAGGAGGTCTAGTGCGAAATCCAGCGAGGGATGAAGGACCAACTCGGTCCCACGGCGTATCAGCACCCCTATGCTGACCAGGACTGACCCGTTGATGGATTCGGGTCGCAAGTTGGAGGCCAGCTCTTCCCGGCCGGGGCACCCCCATCTTTCTGCCAGGGGAGTGATAAGAGGAGCCATGAGGACGACCCCTGTGGATCTGTTTCCGAAGTCCTTGAGGGCCCTCAGGAAGAAGTAGCCAGGGTTGCAGTGCCGCCTCTGGCTCATGCAGTAGAGTATAAAGAGGTCAAGGAGGGTTATCTTACCCTGACTCTCTTTCCTCCCGTGGATGGTCCCTGCCAGCAGCTTGTGGCAGATGCGGAGTGCTGGGGAAAGCGCGGAGCCCCTCATTAGTGTAGGCAGTGTGGTTGCCCCTGTGAGCTCTTGCCACATTTCGGAGGCGGTGAGGTTGGCGGGCCGAGAGCAGATGGCCTCGCGGTATCCCCGAGTCAGTATGTCCTCGGGCCGGACGAATCCAATACCCGCATTGAATTCGTCGAGGGTGGTAGTCCTATATTCCCCACCCATAAAATAGGTTACCATCTTGGTGGGCTGCAGGCCCGGGACCATGGAGAGGACCTTAGCGTAGGAAACGGAGGCCAGGAATTCGAGTACCGCCTGTGGGTACACATGTGTGGGTGGAGGTTGCAGTAGAAAGCCCCATCCGATGCTGTCTATGTGGGCTCGGACATCGTCCTCCCACCCAAATTCAGTCAGGATGCTGAAGTCGAGCCTTAGCATCGGGTGCCAAGGATAAGTCCGGATGTTCTCGAGGCGGGCTTGGTACTGTGCTGACAGCTGAGAGGGGTCTTAGGGTGGCGGTGCCGAAGAACTGCTGGCACCGACAGTTCCTCTTCTCTTTCTTGAGGCGCTTCTGCTGAACATCTTGGCCAGGAAGTGTTTGGGAGTGTGAGATCTGAGAAATGGAGGCTCTGGAGGCAAGGAGAGTTGTGAGGAACCCCCCAAGTGCGCCTCCTATTTATAAGAAATTTTTCCAGTTCGAGACCGCCGTCTGGGAAGACGAGACGGCGGTCTCGAGTCTGCTACAAGTTGAGACGGTGGTCTGGATCATCGAGACGGCGGTCTCGTTTTCGCCCAAGTCGAGATGGCGGTCTCGTTGGTCGAGACGGCGTTCTCGTCTTGCCGGGGGACCGAGACGGCGGTCTAGAAGCTCCAGACAGCGGTCTCGAATTTCAGGTTTTTTTTTTTTTTTTTTTTGAAAAAGGAAATAGGACCTGGTTCAAAAACATTTTATGCATGCAATGTTTTCATGTTTGATGTCCTATAATGCCTACTTTGATTAAATTTTCAGAAGGATTTAACTGACGTGTCTTGTAGCGCCGAGTGCCCTCTAATCTGTGCTTTCGTACGTGCTATACCATGCCGGACTTCTTGTGACTGAAGAGTCATTTTGTTTTTCCTCTTTTTTTCCTCTTTTCCTTTTTCTCTTTTGTAGCGCACTCTTTGTCATGTAGTGCCCCTTTTTCTTCACTTTAGGGATTTCAATCCTCTTGTTGACTATACGCCTCCATATTCCCAAATTAATTATTAGAATATTGTTGTGAGGGTCAAGAGAAAACAAACAAAGAGGCAAATTCAATGGCTTGTGTTTTAGAGGGTTAATTTTTATTTAGAAAGTTTTTTGTAAGCATGGCTGGCTAGGGTTAGGCTTAGGTGTTTAAGCTTTTGTCTAAGCAAACAGTTTCCTTTCTTTTTGTATTTGCGCCTTTTGGTTTTATTCCCATCGCTTTTTAATGGCTAGTTGATTTTCCTAGATCGCCCTTTGGGTTTTCGAACTAGGATATTGTGCTTGGACCTAACTTTTGTCTAGGTTCCTTCTTTTTGTAATTTTTGGAGAATCCTAGCGGACCTTATTTTGTAACCCTAACTTTTGCCTAGGCTACCCTTTATTTTTGTTCGGGTATCCTACCGGGTCGACCCTATCTTTTGCGTAGCCCCCTTAGTGGGTTTCCTACCGGGTAATTTGCCCTTTTCTTTGGCCTTTGGCTTCTTTGGGCTTTTTCTTTTTTGCGTATTTACTTTTGTTCACAATATTGGTGAAGCATGACTTTCTTTATGGAAGAGGTGAAGTCTTATTTTTATGTGCTTCTAATCAACTAGCTTGACGATAATAGCAATGGTAAATGTTGATTATTTGAATGCGCTTTTTATTCTTCTTCTTTTTCGTTTACTTAGACAGGGTTATTTGTGTGGTCTAGTCAGAAATAGAAAGAAGAGAAGCAAATTGTAAGAAGTATTCTTTATTAATTAATAAGGGAATATGTGCCCTGAAATGCCTGGGGGTCGGGCTAGCCCCGGGGGATAATCTCTAACAATCATGGGGTTTACATCCCTTAAACGAAGAAAAAGATTTCCTAATGACTAAGGTGGCTCTTGATGCTTGCACCCCTCCACTTCGGAAAATTTGCTTGAGTGTGCGGAGGGGAGACTTCCCTTTTCTTCTTTCCGCCCGGCCCTTAGTAGGGTCATATCCTAGGCCATGCTTGAAAGGATTGTCTTTGAATTCTGGGGGTTCCCTCATGCCTTGGGAATCTGCCCCCAGTCCTTGGCCAGGATGGTAACCATGCTTCAGCATCATGCGGGCTACCTTTGTTTTTCTGGGAAGTCGCTCTATGTTGACAATTTCGAGCGCTTGAAAAGATGTTTCAAGGGCCTCTTCAGCCGCATCCACATAAGGCTGGGTGGACGGTCGACTGATCAAGATATCGTCTTCTGCTTGGACCGTTACTAATTTGTCATCCACTATGAACTTGACTTTCTGGTGGAGCATTGAAGGTACTGCCTTAGTGTCATGAATCCAAGGCCTGCCGAGGAGACAGCTATATGCTGGAGTAATATCCATGACATGGAAATCGACGTCGAAGATAATGGGTCCAACTTGAATTGGCAAGTTAACCTCTCCCACTACTTCTCGTTTGGATCCGTCGAAGGCTCGAATGATGGTGCTGCTTGGGCGCAGATGGGTTCCTTGTATAGTTAGCTTGTCTAGTGTGCACTTGGGCATCACGTTCAAGGAGGACCCGTTATCCACAAGAACTTTGGCGATGAGGTACTCCTTGCACTTGACTGAGATATGCAAGGGCTTGTTATGTTTTGACCCCTCGAGGGGGAGTTCTTCCTCTGTGAAGGCGAGGTGATCGCTTGCCGTTATGTGACCGACGATCCTCTCAACCTTTTCTTGGGATATAGTATGAGGCACGTGCGCTTCGCCCAAGACCTTCAGCAGGGCATTTCTGTGCGGTTCCGAGCTCATTATCAGAGATAACAATGTTATCTTCGCGGGTGTGCAATTGAGCTGGTCTATGATGGAATACTCGCTTTGCCTTATAAACTGGAGTAATTCCTCTGTCTCCTCCTTGGATTCCTTATTTTCTTTTTCTTCTTCGGTCTTTTTATTTTTTCCTTTATTTTGGAGGACATCTTCCTGTGTGTCCTTGGGGGAGTAGACTCTTCCACTTCTAGTCATGCCCCTAATGCCGGCTATATTTGTTATTTCTTCTTTTACTGGTGAAGATTCTCCATATCTCCACGGTACAGCTTTATTTGATTCGTAGGGGAAAGGACGTGGCATAAATAGTCGCACTGGTGTCCTTGCCCCCTCTTCTTTATTCTTGAGGACCAACGACCGAGGCTTATTTTCCTCTTGCGGCGTGTCGACCGTTGGGGTAAGCTTTATTAGGAGTGGCTTTCTCTCCATTCTTCTGATTTGGAAGACGTGTCAGTTAATCCCTCCTATTTATTATCTTATTTATTAAGCGTGAAGGAGGGGAAATTAAATATGCAAATGAGTGTTTATGCATACAAGTAGACAGTCGTTGAAAGAAGAAAATTTCATTCATTCAAAAGAAGGTGTACATTCCCCTATTCCATACTACGAAGCAACTTTTGGCAAAAACGGAAAACCTTAAAGAAACCCACAGGCGGGTCTTGATCTCTCTGTAGTTCTCTTTCGGCCTCCCGGACGTGACGAGCAAGTGCTTCGCTTTGTTTTCGGACCGCCTGGCTCATATCTTCACTATACTTCTGAGCCTCTTTGATCTTCGCCTCTTGATGAATGACCACGGCTTGTAGTTCATCGAACTTCGCAACGGCTCGGTCTTTCTCTTGCAGTACCTGGTCATACTGAGCTAGCCCGTCTTTTTCTTTGTAGCGTAGCTCAGCGAGACTTCTGTTGAGTCTCCAGTTGGCCTCTCGCTCTTGGCGTATGTCTAACCGAGTCTTGGTGAGCTCTTGTGACAACTCTTGGTGAGATCTTGGTGAGCTCTTGTGACCTCAAGGCATGCTGATTTGGCGGTTATTTCTTGGAGTTGGCTATCCGAACCGGTTCTGGCAGTTTTGGATGCTCGGATAGCTTGTTCATTAGATTCAGCACATTGATCCTTGAGGCGCTCTATTTCATGATCCTTTTTCTTGCCCTGCCTTTGCAGACCGTCTATTGTGAGGATAGATTCTTGTTCTCTTTCTTCAAGGGCCCTCATCTGGGCTCCCATGATTTCTATCCTCTGGGTCAAGGCATCAATTTGAGCCTGCAGCTCTTCATTATTGGCGTTCATAATGGGTGTAGTGGATGGTTGAGCCGTCCCTCTTCTTTTTCTCCACGCCTCGTAGTCACTGGTGACAGTCACTCGAGCTTTTCCTAGCTCTCTATCTCCCATGTAGACTGGTTTCTCCCATGCTTTTCTTACAGCTAGTGAGTTGGCAATTGTGCATGGGTCTCTGAAGAAACACAGTCCTCCGAGTTCCCTCCGAGAAATGATAGTTTGAGTCCTCATGAGCTGTCTCATAGCTACTCTAGGTGAATAGGCTATGCAACCCCTGAGTCCTATCAAGGGTACGTTCGGATAGTCTCCACATCTGATGAGAACTGGGCCAGGTCGGAACCAAGGGCAGACCCAGGACAAACTGTTGGCGTCCTTTCGTTCCAACTCGTCCCTCCATTCTGAAGTTAAGCGACGTTGGAGAGGGATTTTGGAGAAGCTCCTTAAAGGATCGGGGAATGTTCCCATGTGTCTAGAGGCGTACAGGTGCGTGACGCTCCACACAAATAGTAATGAAGAGCAACACCGAATTGTTTTCCCTTGCTTTTGGTGGCAGAATTCCACCGAGAGCAAGGTGTCGGCAAGGATTGCAGGCAGGGGACTCTTTGAGTTTATGTCCCAGGCGAAGAAGGCGTCCATGATGGCCTGATCTACTGTGTCGAGGTGGAAAGGGAACAAGATCGTTCCAAAAATGATTAGTGTCAGGGTTTTGTTGAAGGCGACCCACTCTCCCCTTTCAGCCAAGTAGGACAGGTGGTCTTCCAACATCGAGACTTTCCAACCCTGGGTGTTCCCTTTTCCTATCAGGGTACTCTGCCGGAAAGGTAGTTGAATGAGGGCAGCGACTGGTGCTGCAGGAGTGTATGCCTCGTGGTTGATATGGACCCCGGCTAATTTGGGCCATTTTAACATAATCTCATACTCCTCTAAGGTGGGCACCAGGTCAAACTGCGGAAATTCGAAGCACCGCAGACTGGAGTTCCAGAAATGGATTAATACCCTGAGGAACACCTGATCGACACAGATCTTCAGTAGGTCTAAAATCTGTCCATAGGATTTTTCAAAATCGGCGCGGACCTCTGGTGGCATTGTCGCGCTAAGCCGTTCCAACTTCTCAGTATGGTAACGGGGAATATCCACCTTCTTCGGCTGTCTACTAGTCCCCTCCATTTTCTAAAACCAAAATGCATGTTTTATGAAAATGATGCTTATTTGAATGAATGTGAGTGTTTATTTTCCTATTTATCATGTTTTCCTACATGATGTATGGTAATTGCGTATTTTTTGAAGAATAAACTATCTATATGAATGTTTTATGAGTGTAACATTTTTTGGACCAGGCCCTATTTATGGTTTTGGAATTGGATTTTTATTTTGATTTTTATTGCTTTTTATTTTATAGCCTTTTATCTCTTCTGTCGGAAGTGCGTGGCTACTTAGCTTGCAAAGAACCTGAAACCAGGCTAGCTAAAAGGCAGACTATCCGAGATAAAATGTGGCTTTATGCGAAAGAATATTTAGCGTCCCTTATCTCTTCTGTAGGAACTGCGTGGCTACTTAGCTTACAAAGAACCTGAAGCCAGGTTAGCTAAAAGGAAGACTGTCCGAGATAAGGGTGTTTATTTGGAAAAATATTTTTTGTAATTTTTCTTTTGTTGTTTGTTTATGCTATGCAACAGACAAATGCAGCAAACATATGCACACACAATTTGATCATCCACGAACAGGCGAGAATTCGTTTTTATCACGAGGTAGGGTTTTCCTATAGAAAAGTGCATTGCGCGAGGGTACGTTCTAACTGTTCTCACCAAGTTAAGGCCCCCAAGGTGCCCCCATTATAGGGTCCCCACTCTCCAGCCTTCCGACCATGCTTAGCACTAAGGCCATAGTCAGTCTTGTTGCCAAAAGAGGAAGGTTATCACCTTGAGTGGTGGTTTCCGATCACACTGGTGGGCACAAGGCCATCACTACAGCGAACCGTACCTGCCACCCACTCCCTATGGATTTCTCACTTGCCCCCGGGTATAGAGGGAACTGTTGTGTGCAAGGGTTTGTGTACAGTTTGTATTTCAAACAATTGTGTAAGTATAAACAAGCACCAGTTATTTAAAACCAAATCGTAAAACATGTTATAATACAAGGTAAGGGCAAAAGCGTTATTTTCTTGGTTTATTTATTTTTTTAAGCCGGCCCATCACTAAATGGGATCAACTCTTGAGGCTTCCCCAGTGGAGTCGCCATCTGTCGCCGCTGTCAAAACGAGGGCGGTCGGAGCGATGCGATGCTTTCAACCCTCTTGATTTTTGCGTTTTTTGTTGGTGGTTACAACACCTTTAGGTTGTCCGATAACTGGGCTGAACCTAGGGGCGAGGTTTTCAAAAAGACGCTCTTGGATTGTCCAATAACCGGGCTAATCCAACAGCTAGTTTTGAAAGGGTTCTGTGGAGTCGCCACCGATGTTTTTACCGGAAACATCGGAAAAGGAGTTTAAAAGGCATTGGTTTTCAAAAAACCAACTTTGGTCGTTAGAATCAGAGTTGGGTAAGGGAGTTAGTTACGCGTAAAGGAAGTGTTAGTTCCTTTACAACGCCCCTTTAGGGTTCTCTATGATAGGCCAGCTATTCTATTGATAAATAAACCAGAAAATACACTTTTACCCTTTTTATTGTGCAGAATTTAAATTATGACTACATAGCCCTAATGTCTAACGCGTAATTTAAATAAAGCGGTAATGGTAGAGAGAGATTGAAAACCTTCGAAGCAAGCTTTTATATTGATTCTTTTGATAACTTGGGTGCTTTTTGGCAGCCCTTCACTCTACAGCGTCGAAAAACCTCTCGGAACGCTCAAAAACACTCTAAGAAACGCTCAGAAACTCCGGAAATGCTTCGGAGGGGTTCTAGAGAGAGAAATTCTAGAGAGAAGGAGGAGAGAACTCTGTGTGGTGTGTGGAAATGAGGGAATGGAGCCCCTATTTATAGGTTTTCGCGCCTGACAGGTCGAGACCGCCGTTCTCGTCTGACAGGGTCGAGACCGTCATCTCGCCATGCCAAAGTGGCGAGACCGCCGTCTCGCCAAACGAGACCGCCGTCTCGTCATTCGCAGGTGGCGAGACCGCCGTCTCATTTGGCGAGACGGCGGTCTCTCCATTTGCGTGAGGTGAGACGGCGGTCCCGATTTCGAGACGGCGGTCTCGTCCCAAAAAGGCGAGAAAACTTATTTTTTGTGCCAAAAATCCCTCCTATCCTAGTATGGGGCCTAATAGTCTCTCCTAGTGGCTTTTTAGGCTTTGTCCATCTTCGAATAGGAGGTCTTTTATTCTTTATTTGGAGGTCGGGCAAGATTTGGGGTCTACAACATGATTACCAAGTCCAAAAATGAGATAAACCATATTTCATATTTGAGAAAATTATTCGATCGACTTTGGAAGTACCAACTAAAGCTAAATCTAGCTAAATGTACTTTTAGAGTACGTTCGAGTAAAACTCGTAGGGTTTATCGTCAGCAAAAAGGGAATAGAAGTAGACCCCGACAAAACTAAGGCAATTTTAGAAATGCCCCCGCCGGAAACTGAAAAGGAGATCAGAGGATTTCTAGACCGGATTAACTACATAGCAAGGTTCATCACACAACTCACAGACAAATGTGCACCCATCTTCAAACTATTGCACAAAAACTAACCAACAGTTTGGAATGAGGATTGCCAACAAGCCTTTGAGAAAATTAAGTTGTGCTTGACCAATTCACCAGTATTGGTATCACCCACTGAAGGAAAACCTCTCATTCTCTACCTATTTGTACTCGATAAGTCTATGGGATGTGTGCTCAGTCAGCAAGACGATATGGGAAAGAAAGAACAAGCCATATACTACCTCAGCAAAAAATTCCTAGACTATGAGACCCGTTATACACCACTCAAAAAAACATGTTGTGCATTGGTGTGGGCAACTCAACGTCTCAAGCAGTATATGATTAGACATATGACCTGGTTGGTTTCCAAAATGGATCCAATCAAATACTTGTTTGAAAACCCGTCATAACTGGCTAGGTGGCAAGTACTCCTCTCGGAATTTGACATTGTCTATGTCACCCAAAAAGCTATCAAAGGTAGTCCCCTAGCAGACTACCTAGCACATGGATCAACAAACAAATATCAATCCCTACAAGACGATTTTCCAGATGAACACGTCATGCATATCCAACACGAAGAACCCAAAGATGATGCATGAACTATGTTCTTCGACGGAGCCTTGAATATGCTTGGACATGGGATAGAAGCTATTTTGATATCCCCTGAAAAGAAGTACATCCCGATAACAGCCAGGCTAAATTTCAACTGCACCAATAACATGGTTGAGTATGAAGCTTGCACCCTGGGATTCCAAGCAACTCTAGATCATGGGGTGACCAAACTTAAAGTTTTCGGTGACTCATCCCTTGTTATCTACCAACTCAAGGTTGAATGGGAAACCAAAAATTCCAAATTGATCCCATATCTAGAGTACATCTAGAATATGATTTCGAGGATGGAAAACGTCACTTTCGAGTACATCCCTCGGGAAGACAATTAGTTCGCAAATGCTCTCGCTACTTTGTCATCCATGTTCGCCTTAGATCAAGAACGTGAGATACCGATTATCCAAATTAGGCTACATGATAAACAAGCTTTTTGTGTGACAATAACTAGCGAGGAAGATAAATCCCCTTGGTATCATGTGAAGCACTTGGTGGATTTGATGAAGACTTGATGAAGACATATTTGTGTTGGTATAGTTTAGTTTGTCGGTGTGTAGAGGGATAAGTTAGAAGTATAGGAACTTAATCTCTTGATAGGCCAATATATTTTGTGATAAGCGCCTTAATATGATGCATCTCAGTAAAATCATTTTTCTGCATGAAAAACTAACATTTAAACATTAAAAGAACAGTCTAAGAGTTTTCAGAAAATCAATCTGTTAAAATGACTTAATGAATTTTTCAATATCAAGGTTTCGCATTTTCAATCTGTTGAAACAGAAAGACTATTTTGTTCAGTCTAAGAGTTTTCAGAAAATCAATCTGTTGAAATATTTTTTAATCTGTTGAAACAGAGAGACTATTTTTCTATCTAAGAGTCTGCAGGATTTCAATCTGTTGAAATGATTTTCAATCGACTAAAACAGAGAGCTATCATTTTTCATAAAATTGTTTCAATCCATTAAAAAACTCGTATCAATTGATTGAATGAAGTTTTAAATGAAATCAATCAATTGAATCGTCGTTTTAATCGATTGAAATGCATTCTGATCAATCATAATTTCATTCTGATCGATCATAACTTGTTCTAATCGATCATAATACTGTTCTAATCGATCACAATCGATTTTAACCTGTTATATTTTCATGTTGATCGATCATTTGCCTCTCTGATTCAGTTTTTAATTAATGAAACGTTCTGGATCTCTGTTTTACTTTATAAATACAGATTTGATCTATCTTTTGAAAAACAACAACTTGAGAAAACATTTGAAATCAATCTGTGAAGCTATCATATCCGTGACTTTCTCTGCATTCAAGAACTTTGTTATATCATAAGGTGCTTTGATCAAAATTGTGGTCAATCAAAGAGAGAAAGTGCTGTGTTAGAATCTGTTCTGGACAATTTTACTGATAGAGCTACAATCCAGGTTTTTTCTTTTCATAATCTTTTGTAAAGTGTATTTGCGCAGGTTGGAATTTGATCTGCACTTGTTACAGTAACTAGATTTGGTTACTGGGAGGTTTTCAAGAGTCTATCTTGTGGGTTTGTAAGATAGTTCTTGGGGTAGATTGGCGAGTATCTACTGGTTGTAATTTTCACTTGGTATTAGTGGAACTTGGCAGATTTGTCAAGAACTGGACGTAGCTCTGGTGAAGACTGAACCAGTATAAATTGTTGTGTTGAATTTCTTCTTTCATCTCCTTTATTTCTTGTCTATATACTTGATGTGTTTAAAATCAATCTACCTACACAAGAATTGAATAAAGATAAATCATTCTTCCAAAAGAAAGTAAGTTTTGCGAAAAAGTTTTATAAAGTTCAATTCACCCCCCCCCCCCGCTCTTGAACTCAACCATTAATTCTTTCAATTGGTACCAGAGCTGGTTCTTGTAAGTTACTCAAGAAATCAGTCCAAGAATGGCTGAGGGAAAGATGAATTTTTCAGAAGGAGCCTTCATAAACAGGCCTCCTCTTTTTTCTGGTGTGAATTATTCTTTCTGGAAGGTTAGAATGAAAATCTTTATTGAATCTCTTGATAGAGGTATTTGGGAAACAATTGTTAATGGTCCTTACAAACCAACTCATACAAATGGATGGTAAAGTAGTTGAAAAAAATTGGGCTGAATTAACTGATGCAGTAAAATAGGAGAGTCCAATATGATTATACTCGCTAAAAATATTATTACCTCTCGCTTTAAATCTTGATGAGTTTTTCAGGGTGTCTCAATGTGCCTCTGCCAAAGAAATGTGGGAAATCCTAGAGGTCACACATGAAGGTACATCTGATGTGAAAAGGGCGAGAAAGCATGAGTTAATTAGGGACTATGAATTGTTTAAAATGCAGCAAGGAGAAACAATTGCAGATGTATAGAAAAGGTTCACGCACATAGTCAATCATCTAATTGGGCTAGGAAAGATTTTTGACAAGGAAGAGTTGAACATCAAAATCTTGAAGTGTTTGGACAGAACTTGGCAACTAAAGGTGATAGCTATATCAGAATCAAGAGACTTGACTGAAATGACTACTGCTTCACTATTTTGTAAGTTAAGGGAACATGAGTTGGAAATCAATCCGTTCAAAGAACAAGAGAATGCAGAAAAGAAAAGTTGAAACGTTGTTCTCAAGACGATTGAAGAAAACAGTGAGTCTGAAGAAGATGAATCCGAAAATCTGACTTTGTTGGTTAAGAAATTTGGGAAATTTCTTAGAAGGAAGAACAGAACTGGCCAAGTAAAAAGGTACACTCGATAAAAAGACTCGAATCTATTCAAAATGCTATTACTTGTTATTCTTGTGGTAAGCAGGGACACATAAGGAGTGATTGTCCTGAAAAGACCAAGAATCGAACAAGAAAGATTCAAAATACAAAGGGAAAAAGGCCTACATAGCTTTGCAAGACAATGATTCATCTTCCAGTTCTGGATCCGAAGGTGAAGAGGTGAACCTATGTTTGATGACTGGCTGTGAATCTTCTTCATCACATGTAAGTTCAACTCCTACAAAAAATGAAATGAATTACAGCACATTACTGAATGCTTTCAATGAAATGCATAGTGAAGCTAGAAATTTATCTCATACAAATAATCGGTTAAAAGGATTAAATAATTGGTTAGAAAATAGAGTTAAAGTTCTGGAAAAAGAACTGTTAGAAAGCAAAACAGATTTAGAACATCTAGATATAATCTATGCATCTGCGGATAATGTTGCTGCTAATAAGAATTGTGAAAAGTGTATTCTTCTGCAAGATAAGGTTGATTACTTGATTAAAACTTTGTCTAAGTTTACTCAAGGTAAAGAGAATTTAGATGCACTCCTTGGGTCTCAAAACTGTGTGTTTGAACATACTGGAATCGGGTACAAACCTAAGATTGGGGTAAAAACTAAAAAATATTTGAACTTTTTTTCATTTAGAAAAGCTACAACATCCCCTTTCTCATCTTGTCATTACTGCATGAAGAAAGGACATACTATAAAATTTTGTCATGCTAGGAAATATTTTGTGCCGCAAGGTAGGAAGAGATGGGTTCCAAAACATGTTAAACAGAAAATTTGACTCCTAAGGACCCAAAATACTTAAGGGTACCAAATACTTGATGTTTGATCTTTCAGGAACAGCAACAAGAGTCCCTTTGGTACCTGGATAGCGGATGCTCAAGGCACATGACAGGTGACATTTCAAAATTTCAGAAACTGAGATTGAAGAATGGAGGTCATGTGACTTATGGAGACAACAACAAGGGAAGAATTCTAGGTTCTGGAGATATTGGAGATGGTGAATCAGGAACCATTCACAAGGTTCTTCTTGTTGAAGGTCTCAAGCACAATCTAATCAGGATAAGTCGGTTATGTGATCTTGGTCACAAAGTAATCTTCAAACCAGAAAAGTGCCTAATCTGTGAACCGTAATCCGACACTGGTAATGTTGGAAGGTAAGAGGTTAAACAACATATACATGTTAGATATCAAGCATTCTTTATCATCTCAAAGTTGTCTTCTTACTAAAGAAGAAGAATCTTGGTTGTGGCATAGAAGGCTTGCTCATATACATCTTTACCATCTTGACAAACTGATTTCTAAAGAATTAGTTTCTGGGCTACCTAAGCTTCGAATCTTGAAAGACAAAATCTGTGAAGCTTGTTTGAAAGGCAAACAAACTAGAAAATCCTTTTCAAACAAAAACATTGTTTCGACTTCCAGACCTTTGGAACTGCTTCACATGGATTTGGTTGGTCCTTCAAGGAATAAAAGCCTAGGTGGTAATCTTTATATCATGGTAATTGTTGATGACTTTTCCAGATTTACCTGGACTGTTTTTCTTAAAGCCAAATATGATTCTTACAAATATTTCAAAAAGCTTGCCAAGGTTTTACATAATGAAAAAGGGTATCTCATTACATCTATTCAAAGTGACAATGGTGGAGAATTTGTAAATGAAAAGTTTGAATCATTTTGTGAAAAGTTTGGCATAAAACACAATTTTTCTCGCTCCAAGAACTCCTCAACAGAACCAGTGTTGTGGAAAGAAAGAACAGATCCATTGTGGAACTTGCTAGAAAAATGTTGTGTGAAAATTCTTTACCTAAATACTTTTGGGCAGATGCAGAAACACTCGCTTGTCATGTTTTGAATAGAGTCTTGATTAGACCCATGCTTAAGAAAACCCCATATGAACTGTACAAAGGAAGAAAACCCAACATAAACTATTTCAGGGTTTTTGGATGTACATGTTTTGTTTTAAACAATGGGAAAGAAAATATTGGCAAGTTTGATGAGAAATCTGACAAAGGAATCTTTCTTGGTTATTCAACTAACGGCCATGCATATAGAGTCTACAATTTAAGACTCGAAATCTGTTGAAGAATCAGGACATGTTGTTTTTAATGAGTCTCCTCGAGTGTTGCAGTAATAGAACAATAGTACTCGCAAATGAAGAAGATTTAACCGATAATTCTTATCAGCTTGAAACTTCCCAGTAGCTCAGATCAAGCATACTATCGAAGAATGTGATCAATCAGCTTGATCCTGCAAAAGCTGATCCACCAAGAATTACTCGAAGAACAGGAAGAAGATGTCCTGGAAGAGCTTCCCAAAGAGTGGATTGTCCCAAGAGATCTCTCTCTAGACAATGTCATCGGGCAAATCAATAAGGGAGTATCTACTAGACATTCTCTTAATCAATTCTGCAATTATAAGGCATTCATTTCACAAATAGAACCTAAAACTGTTAAAGAAGCATTAAATGATGAATAATGGGTTAGTGCCATGCATGATGAGCTTAATCAATTTGAAAGGAATAAAGTGTGGGAATTAGTTCCTAAAATCAAAGATATCAATGTAATTGGTACTAAGTGGGTATTCAAAAACAAACTAGATGAACACGACATTATCACTAGAAATAAAGCTAGATTGGTATCCAAAGGGTATAACCAACAGGAGGGTATTGATTTTGATGAAACCTTTGCACCTGTAGCTAGACTTGAAGTTGTCAGATTATTATTAGCTTATGCTTGTATAAGTGGTTTCAGATTACTACAGATGGATGTCAAGAGTGCCTTTCTTAATGGACTCATCAATGAAGAAGTGTATGTTTCTCAACCTCCTGGGTTTGAAAATCACAAGCATCCTGACCATGTCTACAAATTGAAAAAGGCCATTTATGGTTTAAAGCAAGCACCTAGACAATGGTATGAGAGGTTAAGTAACTTTTTAATTGATCAAGGGTACAAACGAGGTGAAGTTGATAAAACTCTATTCATTAAGAAATCTGGAACTGACATTATTTTGGTGCAGGTGTATGTGGATGATATCATTTTCGGTTCTACAAATAATGCCTTGTGTAATAAGTTTGTTAAGGAAATGCAAAGTGAATTTGAAATGTCTATGATGGGAGAATTGAATTTCTTCCTTGGTCTCCAAGTTAAACAATTAAGAAATGGCATTTTTCTAAGTCAATCTTAATACTGCAATGAGTTGTTAAAGAAGTTTGTTATGCACAATTGCAAGGAATCCTCTACACCCATGTCTACTAACTGTTGTCTAGAGTTAGATGAAAAAGGGAAATCTGCTGATCAAACTAAATATAGAGGTTTGATTGGTTCTCTGCTATATCTGACTGCTAGTAGGCCTGACATTATGTTTAGTGTGTGCCTTTGTGCTAGATTTCAGGCAAACCCAAAAGAATCACATCTTACCGCTGCTAAAAGGATTCTGAAGTACCTTAAAGGAACAGTTAATGTCGGACTATGGTATCCTGAAGGTGCATCCCTTAAACTTGTTGGATTTTCTGATTCTGACTTTGCAGGATGTAGATTGGACAGAAAAAGTACCTCTGGTACATGTCATTTACTGGGAAGCAGTCTCATATCTTGGCACAGCAAAAAGCAAGCATGTGTTGCTCTTTCAACTGCAGAAGCTGAATACATTGCAGCTGGAAGCCGTTGTGCTCAAAGTATCTACCTTAAGCAACAACTAACAGTACTATGGAGTGACTCTAAATACTGGTACCTCTGGTTTGTGATAATACTAGTGTAATAAATTTAACTAAGAATCCTATTCAACACTCTAGAACTAAGCATATTGAAATTAGACATCACTTTATTAGAGAACATGTATCTAGGGGTGACTGTGAAATTTTATTCATTGAATCTAAAAACAGCTTAGCTGATTTATTCACTAAACCACTTCCTAGAGACAGACTTAATATGCTTAGGACTGAATTAGGAATTCTAGATATATCTAGTATTGAATAACTGATTCTTTATGGTGATTATGTGCTCTTTAACAGGTTAATAACAAGTTCAATTGATTAATAAATTGCATGAAAAACTTGAAATTATATGTTTCAATCAATTGAAATTGCGAAATAATCTGTTGATTTCCTGATTCTTACTCTCTGTTATTAATATGTTATCAGTTCAATCGATTAAATAAGCTTTTAATCGATTTATTTCATTAACCTTGTAGCTCTGCATATTTTCTTCTATAAATCAATCGATTAAATCTTCGATCCAATCGATTGAATTCACTTTTGATACTCTGCATGATTTTCGTTCACAAAATCAATCGATTAGATCTTCGGTTCAATCGATTTATTTTACTTCTGAGTATCTGCAATTGCAAAATCAATTGGTTTCACGAAAAATCAATTGATTAATTTTTTTCTAGGGCTAGTTGTGTATACTCTGTCACTAAACAATTACTGCAGAGTGGGTTGAATGCAATTACAACGAGATAGACTTCAGCTACTCTCTTAAATATCAAAGATATCCAATAAAAGTTGATTGACTCTGATTGGATATCAGATGTGAGGGTAATTAAGATGCACAGTAACCATTCTTTTTCTCTCTCTCCACCTTTATCATCACTGCGTGGAAGCAGAGAAGGAGTTATACAGTAAAGACAAAATTGTAAAGTTAAAGGGATCGTGTGCTCTAAAGAAAACTGTAGTGTTTTTCCTCCTTGAACCATTCTCTCTTCTCGGTTATTCCTCTGTTCATTCCAAAAATCAAGAATGCTCAAACGCACAAAATCCGGTAGGAAGAAGTCCAGCAGAGGCGAGTCTTCTACTGCAAGGCAAGAACCAAATGTTGAAGGACACATTGAAACCTGGTTCAATGGGAACCAAGAGAAAATGGATGTGTTTATTCATGAAATGAGCAGGAAACAAGTCAATATACCCAAGGTCCTAAAGTTCTCCTGGTTTGACGCCGAAGGATTCAGAGGTGTTCGGAAGCTACTGCAACATCAAAAACTTCAAAAGTTTCTGGAGTTGAATGGTAGGATTTACCCTGACTTAATTAAAGTCTTCTTCACCAACTTGTCCTTTGAAGGTTCCACTTTAAAAACTCAAGTCAAAGGAGTAGATATTGAGATAACTCCAAATGTCTGGAAAGAGGTTGCTGGAATCAAGGATGAAGGTGTAAAAGTCACCAAAGGATATACTTCAGATGTGGAAGAGTTTAATAAAGTTCAGTACTTTCGTTCATGCATGAAGAATAATCGTGACTCTGTAAGTTCTTTCAATGCTGGAAAGATGAAGCTTGAGGAAAGGGTTCTCGCTTTCATTGTGGCCTGGCAGCTCACACCCAGGGGGAGCAATCATGCAGTACTAAATGAAGGAGATTTAGTACTGATGTACTGCATTCACCACAGAATAAGGGTGAACTGGGTTTTTGTTATCAAGGACCACATGATCAAAGCTAAGCGGCTGAGTGATTTCAGGTATCCCTATGCTATTTTGATTTCTAAGTTTTTAACACATTTTGGTGTTGATTTGGAAGGAGAACTAGTTGAATCTGTCCGTCCAACAAATGAGGTCAATAATTATGTTCTTCATAAAATGGGATTCATTAAAATTGATGGTGAATGGATTTCCAAAGAAGAAGTCGGGAAAGGAGAAGAGATTGAAGAAGAAGAGCAAGAGGAAGGAGTCAATACTGATGTTCCGGGAACTTCTGCAGCAAGACCATCAGACCCGATGGAAGAGCAGTCTCCACTGGAAATGATTCCATACACTCCACAGCCTGACCGTGGCACGCCCCTGTCTCAGTTCGAGAGAACCATGCTACATCAGATGAATGAACTGCAAACCAACCAAAGAAGGCACATGGAGATGACCGTTGCTCTGCGGGCTCGTCAGCATTATCTGGATGAAAATTTCATTGCAAGATTTCAACATATTGACAACCAATTAGAAGACATCTACAACAGGATTGTTGAACTACAATTTAATCAAGGTCCCGGGGATGAATGAAGGCTTAATTTTTTTTTTATGCTTCTGTTATCTACGTGGTACCATGGACTGTAACTAAAACACTTTTATTTGATGCAGTCAAATAGGGGGAGAAGTGTTCTTAAAACTGTCACTACACACACACCACAAAATCATATATGTCTCTATTATGTTATTGAATTGTGCAGGTGCAGTGGATATTTGTCTCCATCAAATAGGGGGAGATTGAAGCACTTGGTGGATTTGATGAAGACTTGATGAAGACATATTTGTGTTGGTATAGTTTAGTTTGTGGGTGTGTAGAGGGATAAGTTAGAAGTATAGGAACTTAATCTCTTGATAGGCCAATATATTTTGTGATAAGCGCCTTAATATGATGCATCTCAGTAAAATCATTTTTCTGCATGAAAAACTAACATTTAAACATTAAAAGAACAGTCTAAGAGTTTTCAGGAAAATCAATCTGTTAAAATGACTTAATGAATTTTTCAATATCAAGGTTTCGCATTTTCAATCTGTTGAAACATGAAGACTGTTTTGTTCAGTCTAAGAGTTTTCAGAAAATCAATCTGTTGAAATATTTTTTAATCTGTTGAAACAGAGAGACTATTTTTCTATCTAAGAGTCTGCAGGATTTCAATCTGTTGAAATGATTTTCAATCGATTGAAACAGAGAGCTATCATTTTTCATAAAGCTGTTTCAATCCATTAAAAACTCGAATCAATCGATTGAATGAAGTTTTAAATGAAATCAATCGATTGAATCGTCGTTTTAATCGATTGAAATGCATTCTGATCGATCATAATTTCATTCTGATCGATCATAACTTGTTCTAATCGATCATAATACTGTTCTAATCGATCACAATCGATTTTAACCTGTTATATTTTCATTCTGATCGATCATTTGCCTCTCTGATTCAGTTTTTAATTAATGAAACGTTCTGGATCTCTGGTTTACTTTATAAATACAGATTTGATCTATCTTTTGAAAAACAACAACTTGAGAAAACATTTGAAATCAATCTGTGAAGCTATCATATCCGTGACTTTCTCTGCATTCAAGAACTTTGTTATATCATAAGGTGCTTTGATCAAAATTGTGGTCAATCAAAGAGAGAAAGTGTTGTGTTAGAATTTGTTCTGGACAATTTTACTGATAGAGCTGCAGTCCAGGTTTTTTCTTTTCATAATCTTTTGTAAAGTGTATTTGCGCAAGTTGGAATTTGATCTGCACTTGTTACAGTAACTGGATTTGGTTACTGGGAGGTTTTCAAGAGTCTATCTTGTGGGTTTGTAAGATAGTTCTTGGGGTAGATTGGCGAGTATCTACTGGTTGTAATTTTCACTTGGTATTAGTGGAACTTGGCAGATTTGTCAAGAACTCGGACGTAGCTCTGGTGAAGACTGAACCAAGATAAATTGTTGTGTTGAATTTCTTCTTTCATCTCCTTTATTTCTTGTCTATATACTTGTTGTGTTTAAAATCAATCTACCTACACAAGAATTGAATAAAGATAAATCATTCTTCCTAAAGAAAGTAAGTTTTGCGAAAAAGTTTTATAAAGTTCAATTCACCCCCCTCTTGAACTCAACCATTAATTCTTTCATCATGACATCAAGTGATACCTCACGAAAGACAAATATGCCAAGGGAATTGATGATAATGATAAAAGGACCATTCGGAAAAGAGTCATAGGGTTCACATTGATCGGAGGAACCCTTTATAAGAAAAACTTTGACTCCAGCTTTTTGAGGTGTGTGGACCACGAAGAAGCTCAAACCTTAATTAAGGAAATTCATAAAGGAGCCTTCGGAACCCACATACCAAGACCTATCATGGCAAAGAAGATCCTAAGGGCAGGATACTTCTGGTCCACAATGGAGGGTGATTGTCATCAATACGCTAAAAAGTATCACAAGTGTCAGGTCTACGCTGACAATGTTCATGTCCCACCAGCGCCTCTCAATGTCTTGACCACGCCATGGCCATTCTCCATGTGGGGCATGGATGTTATTGGACCCATCGAACCCAAAGCGTCCAATGGTCATCGTTTCATTTTAGTGGCCATTGATTACTTTACAAAATGGGTAGAAGCGGCATTCTACACACATGTGACCAAGAAAGTAGTGACCACCTTCGTCAAGAAAAATATCTTGTGTCGATATGACATCCCTCATCGTCTCATTACTGATAATGAGACCAATTTGAACAATAAGATAATAGAAAAATTATGCCAAGATTTCAAAATTAAACATCACAATTCCTCTACATACCGACCCAAAATGAATGGTGCAGTAGAGGCGGCCAACAAGAACATCAAGAAAATCATTTAAAAGATGGTGATAACATATAAAGATTGGCACAAATTGTTACCCTTTGTCCTGCACGGATATCGGACTTCTGTACGAACCTCCACAGGAGTCACTCCATTTTTCCTCGTATACGACATGGAGGTCGTACTGCCAGTGGAAGTCGAAATACCCTCCCTGAGACTCATTATGGAAGCAAGGTTGACAGAAGCAGAATGGGTCCAAAATCGGTATGATCAGCTGAACCTAATCAAAGAAAAACGATTGGATGCCATATGTCATGGGCAAGCCTACCAAAAGAAAATCAAAAGGGCTTATGACAAAAAGGTCAACCCCCACACTTATCACGAGGGAGATTTAGTGATAAAGAAATTGCTTCCATCCCAAAAAAGATAAAATCGGAAAATGGGTGGCAAATTATAAAAGACCCTTTGTGGTCAAGCGAGTCTTATCAGGAGGAGCCCTTATCCTCACCAACATGGACGGAGAAGAACTTCGACACCCAGTCAATTCAGATGCGGTAAAGAAATATTACACTTGAAGGCATTGCTCATGACCCGCCAGGACGAAAACCCGCAAAGGGCGTCCTGGGCAAAAATTAGGGTCCACACACCTCCGTGTTAAATGATTCATAAGCATGCATAAAAAACCAATACAAGAAAGCATAAGAAAAGAAAGGAAAAAGAAAAAAAGCCTGCTAGGAAAATTCTTAGGCAAAAATTAGGGCAGATCGCTAGATTGAAAACCCCAAAAGGGCGGTCTAGGCAAAAGTTAAGGCATTCATAAAAAAAAAAAAAAAAAAAAAAAAAAAAAGAGCCCGCTAAGAAATCTAAGGAAAAAATAAAGACAATCCGCTAGATCGAAAACCCCCAAAAAGGGCGGTCTAGGCAAAAGAGATGACTAAAATAAAAGAAAATACGCAAATGAAAACATAACCCGACAACATCCAACAAACAACGAGAAGGAGCAAGTCACTTTTCTAGATATATCAAAAAAGAAAACAAACCGCATTTAAAGCATTCACACACAACTAGTCGCACAAAAAGACTTTCTCGAAACCACGGAAATTAAATTCTTAATAACCATGCATAAGGAGACTTGCTCCATATTTGTGATTGAGAAACAAGAAGCACCAAACCAAGTCTCCAAATAATGTTTCTCAAGAAAACAGGCAAGTCATCACCGAACAAGCAACTCATAACTAAATAAAGAGCTTCCGAATCAAATAAGCTCCAATTATCATCCAACCACCAAAACAAAGCCAACGGAAAGGCTCTACCCCCAAGTGGGTTATTGCCTACTACAGAGCCAAAACAAAACACAAATTTCGCACGACTCAATGTCATCGCCACTACGAGTCATCAAGCACATTCATTCTCGATCGCGCCAACCAAGTGAGATTAAGGGCTCCATCGAAAGCCCTTCACCAACATAGTCAAAGAAAGCAAGACTCCATCTCCCTCTCTGAAAGATTATCAAACTTAGATCCCCAGGGAAGCACAAATTCCCCAAAGGGTTGCCAAAAAGAAAAAATTGTCCCCAAGTGAGCTTACTGCAAGGGCAAACTTATCCCCAGTAAGTTGTTCGCTTGCACATGGGAAAAATCGACAAACAAAAAGCCAACACTCCCAACGAGAATATCGGCCTACTCAGAGGCACCATTTAGAATCAATGTATCCCCAGTGGATCCTTGCCTAAAAGGAATTCATAACAAATCCCCAACAATCATCAAGTTGAATGGTTATCAGAAAAGCCAAAAATACACCTCCAAATACAACCACTCCCCATGGAGTCGGTGCATGAGCTACAGCAGTAAGCCGCCACCACATACATTGTCTGAAGGACCAGTTCCGTTGCAAGGGAGTGACCTGAAGACAAATTTCGGCGCATGAGCTAGAGTAGTAAGCCACCACCCTTTTTCTCTATCAAAAGGATCAGCCACCATAGCAAAGGGGTATCCAAAAATAGAGATCTACACATCACACTGAGACCAAGGGGTCAGCTACCGCATCGAAGGAGCATCCTGAGGTTCTCTACTCACCGAAGCTAAAGGGTCAGCTACCGTATCAAAGGAACATCCTGAAGCTTCGCACGCACCACCAGAGGGGTCAGCTACCACTTCAAACGAGGATCTCGAAGGAAAATCTTCTTCAGACGACCGTCCCAGTCTGACAGGCATGAATTTTTATAAATAGGGACCTCTCCCTCCTTGTTTTCAACAACTTTTCACCAGAATTAGACCTCCAATACTCTTCTAGAACCTCTCTGAAGCATTTCTAGAGTTCCAGTGCTCTTCTTAGACACTCTAGAGTCTTTCTATCAGTAGAAGAGTGAGCAACGTTGTAGAGTGAAAGGATAGCCAAAAAGCATCCTCAAATCCTCAAAAGATTCATACAAAGCTTGCTTCGGAGGTTTCTTTCACATACTCTCTTTTATTGCTTCCTTTAAAGCTTTTCTTGAATGCATATTAAGTATTAAAGCCATGTAGACATTTAATTTCTGCAAGTAGATGAAATAATAAGGGTAAAAGCGTAATTTCTTTAGTTTTCATTTTATAAGCTAGTCCGTCATAGGAAACCCGAAAGGGGTGTTGTGGGGTGCTAACACCTTCCCCACACGTAACTAAATCTCTTACCCAACTCTGGTTGTAATGACCAAAGTTGGTTTTTTTCTAAAACCACTGCCTTTTTACCTTTTTCAGTGTTTAAGGTTAAAACACTGGTGGCGACTCCATCGAACCTTTTCGAAAACCTCGCCTTTAGGTCCAACTCGGTTATCGGAATATCTAAAGGCGTTGAAACCTTCTTTAAAAAACGCAAGTCAATCAAAGTCATTGCGTCGCTCCGACCACCTCTTTTGACGGCAACGACAGGTGTCAACATTGGAAGAACTAAATGGGTTTTTAGAAACAAGTTAGATGAACATGAGATAATAACTCAGAACAAAGCAAGATTAGTAGTCAAAGGATATAATCAACAAGAAGGAATAGGTTTTGATGAAACATATGCACCTATAGCTTGATTAGAAGCTATTAGATTATTGCTTGCTAATGCTTCTATGAAGAATTTCAAGTTGTATCAAATGGATGTCAAAAGTGCATTCCTAAGTGGCTACCTAAATGAAAAGGTTTATGTCTCTCAACCACTAGGATTTGAAGATAAAAACAATAGAACATGTTTTCAAACTCAATCAGGGCTTATATGGATTAAAACAAGCACCACGATAGCGTTATGAGAGATTAAGCAACTTTCTCATTTCTCATAAATACTAAAGAGGTGAGGTAGATAAGACTCTATTTTTGAAGAGGGTAGGAAATGATATTCTTCTTGTTCAAGTGTATGTTGATAACATAATTTTTGGAGCTACTAATGATGTTTTATGAAAATATTTTGTGAAGAAAAGTAGGGTGAATTCGAGATGTCTATGATGGGTGACTTCATTTCTTTCTTGGTCTTCAAATCAAACAACTGAAAGAAGGAAATTTTCTTCATCTGTCAAAATATTGTGCAGATTTACTTAAGAAGTTTGATATGGAAAGTTGTAAGGAGGCATCCACTTCTATGTCAACAAATTGTAATCTTGATGCTGATGAAAAAGGAAAACCAGTTGATCAAACGAAGTATAGAGAGCTCATTGGTTCACTATTGTATCTTTCAGCCAACAGACCAAACATAATGTTCAGTGTTTGTATCTATGCTAGGTTCCAGTCAACACCTAAAGAGTCTCACTTCACAATAACAAAAAGGATATTCAAATACCTAAAAGGAACTATAAATGTTGGACTATGGTATCCAAATGAGTCACAACTAAAATTGATTGGTTAGTCTGACTCATACTTTGCAAGATGCAAACTGTACAGAAAAAGTACAGGTGAAACATGTCATCTGCTAGGCAGTAGTTTAATTTTATGGCATAGTAAGAAACATGCCTATGTTTCTCTCTCAACAGTCGAAGGAGAATATATTGCAACCAGAATTTGTTGTGTTCAATCCCTATGGATAAAACAACCGCTACAAGATTACGGTTTAGTTCTTAACAAAAATTCTCTCTTATGTGACAACACCAGTGCCATTAATCTAACCAAAAACCCCATTCCAGGACTCAACATATAGAAATAAGACATCATTTTATAAGAGAACATGTCTCTAAACGCGATTGTGAAATATTTTTTATTGAAACACAAAAATAGCTAGCTGATATTTTCACAAAACCATTAGCTCATGATCGATTTTATCTAATCAAAACTGAGTTAGGCATCCTAGATTTGTCAAATATTCCATAAAAAAATAATTACTGACAAAATTAATTGATACATTTATCTTTTATTCGATTATATTTCCAGAACCATTGCTAATCACAAAATTTTAATTGATTAAACACAATGCATAATCGGTTAAAAACATTTAAATTTGTTTCTGGATTATGAAGTTTCTTTGTTTTAATCAATTATTCATCGAAATAACTTATTAAAATCACTTAAAACTGTTTCTGAAAGAATTTATTTTTAAATTAATCAATTATTCTTCGAATGAATCAAATTAAATTCATTACAAATATATTTTTAGAAGTTACAACTCTCTCTAATGTAATCGATTATTCTTTGAATTAATCAATTAAATTCATTAAAAAGACATTTTTAGAAGCTACAATTCTCTCTCGATGTAATCGATTATTCATCGAATTAATCAATTAACAAACTAACTGGAATCTTGAAGTTATTGGATTAATCGATTGATAACTCATTTATATCAATTAATTTAGTTTTGTTGCACATTTAACATATTAAAATTTTTGCATATTCATTGCTTTAATCTGTACAACTTTAATTGATTACTAGGTATAATAATCGATTAAACTATTCCTAGAATCTTTAAGTAATCACAGTGCAAGTGCTCATCTGAGCAAAACATAAAGGAATTAAAAAACAAGACATATTATTATGAATAAGATAAAATTGACCAAGTCAAATCCCCCCATATTTTCCTAGAGTATCTTCATGAGTTTGCTTCTATGCTAGGGTCAAGGTCTCTGCCCACTTGGACTTTCTCTGCACTTCCCAAACTCACCTACTTTAATTCCCCCACCAGATGAGGACGTCACTCCTCGAATGTAACATAAGGATATGTCAGGCAAATCCTCCAAACCTGTTTCATGTGTAACATGGAACATGCACTTATTAGGCAAACTATCCTTGTAGCATCTTCTTGTTGTCAGATGGTCGACTTGGACTGTCTCGACTAACCCATTTTTGGTGCGATATTTAATCTTTAAATGAATTGTCGAGACAACGACTCGTAGTCGATTCAACAAAGGTCTACCTAGAAGAATGTTGTAAGATGATGGTGCTTTTATTATCAAGTACTTGATATTGATAGTTTTTCCCATCTCCCCTGATCCAAACATGGTTCTTCACAAACCTCTACTTGTTCTCATGCAAAACCTACCAAAGCTCCATATTGAAGGGATTTAAAGAGTCCATCGGGACTCCTAGTCCAATGAATAGTACATTATATCTGCTGGACTACCATGGTCTAGCAATACTCGATGCACATTTCTACTCATCATGATTACTATAATGGCTACTCGGTCATCCTGGTGGGGAGACACGTCCTCTAAATCTCTAGCTAAGAAAGATAATACTTGGTTGTCTTTAAAGTTGTCCGCAAACGTTTGTGACACATGAGAAATGTTAGCGATCATCCTTGAATACCTCTTTCTTGTTAAGATGGAGCATCCTCCTCCTAATGGTGTTAAAATCTCCCAACATCAGCATCTTGTGTTCGATTTCATCCTGCTCCACCGATTTGCTTGGATTTTCATTCTTACTTCTTTTTCTGAATTAGGTTAGACAACCCTCACGAACCAATTCCTCTATTTGTCACTGTTGAATATAGAAGAAATAGAGTTTGGGATTAATCTCCCTTTTGTATAAATCACACATAGGGTAGTCTATTTATAGTAGAGAGATACAACTAAAAGAGTAACTGAAAGTAATAGAATAAACAGAAGATATTGTTTGATATTGTGGTTAACAATATCTAACAATATCTTAACAATATCAAATAATATCTAAACAATATCTAACACTCCCCCTCAAACTGAAGCATACAAATCGTATGTGTCAAGCTTGTTACAAATATAATCAATTCTAAGACCTCGTAAAGATTTAGTAAAAATATTTGCTAACTGATCACTTGAGTTAACAAACTCAGTCTTGATGTCTCCAGACATAATCTTTTCTCGAATGAAATGACAGTCAATCTCAATATGTTTGGTCCTCTCATGAAAGACAGGATTACAACTAATATGAAGAGCAGCCTGATTGCCACACACAAGTGACATTTGAGTGACATCTCCAAATTGTAACTCTCTAAGCAATTGCTTGAGCCAAACAAGTTCACAAGCAGCTGAGGCCATAGCTCTATATTCTGCTTCTACACTAGATCTTTCTACAACACTTTGTTTCTTACTTTTCCATGAGACCAAGTTACCATCAATGGATACACAATATTCAGATGTAGATCTTCTATCCAAAGGAGATCCTACCCAATCAGCATCTGAGTAGCAAACAACTCTTGTATGGTTATTAGAATCATATAACAATCCTTTTCCAGGAGATCCTTTAATATACTTTAAGATACGAATGACTGCATTCCAATGATCTTCACATGGGGAATTAAGAAATTGGCTTACCACACTGACTGCAAAGGAAATGTCAGGACGAGTAATTGTAAGATAATTCAATTTTCCAACCAATCTTCTATACTGCTCAAGATCAGGTATAAGTTCCCCCTGATTTGGTAGAAGTTTAGTATTGGGATCCATGAGCGTATCAACAGACTTTGAATTCATCAACCCAGTTTCCTCCAAAATATCCATGGTATACTTCCTCTGAGATATAACAATACCATCATTGGACTGTGCCACCTCAATACCCAAGAAATATCTAAGTTTACCAAGATCTTTGGTCTGAAAATGGTGACAGAGATGTTGTTTCAACTGAGAGATGTCATGGTTATCACTACCTATAAGAATGATGTCATCAACATATACTATCAAGTAAACACATCCAGCACTTGAGTGTCGTTAGCAGACAGAGTGATCTGCTTCACACTGAGTCATACCAATTGTTGAACAACCTTGCTAAACTTTCCAAACCAGGCCCTAGGAGACTGTTTTAGGCCATATAGGGATTTGCGAAGACGACATACCATCCCAGAAGACTCCCCCTGAGCAACAAACCCAGGAGGTTGCTCCATATAGATTTCTTCTTGCAAATCACCATTGAGGAAAGCATTTTTAACATCTAGTTGATAAAGAGGTCATTGTTGAAGAGCGACCATGGCGATAAATAAACGAACAAAAGTCATCTTTGCCACAGGGGAAAAGGTATCTCCATAATCCAACCTAAAAATTTGAGTATAACCTTTGGCCACAAGATGAGCTTTAAGGCGATCAATAGTACCATCAGGTCCAACTTTGATAGCAAACACCCACCTGCAACCAACAATAGATTTCCCAGACAGTAACGAGACCAATTCCCAAGTTCCACTATTATGAAGAGCACTTAGTTCATCTAACATGGCCTGACGCCAACCAGGATGGGCTAAAGCTTCACGGACAATTTTTGGAATGGTCACAGAAGAAAGAGAGGAAAGACATGTATAAAAAGGTAATGACAGTCGATGATAACTCCAACCAATATAATGGGGAGAGGGATTACGTGTAGAACGGATACCTTTTCGGAGGGCAATGGGAAGGTCAGACTCAGGTGTCACATCCGGAGGAGACAGAGTAGTTGGCACTTGAGTAGAGTCACATGGTGGTGGTTGTGATTGGTTTCGGCAACTATAAACCTGAAGAGGCAGTGAAGAAGAAGCTGACTGTGGAGTAGAGACTAATGGTGAAGAAGACACAGTTAGAGGGTCACAAACAACAAGAACATTAAATGTACTAGGAGTGTTGACAAGATTGGATGGAGAAAGAGGTGAAGATTGACTTTTAAAATAAAAAGAGAACTCATCAAAGGTGACATCTGCAGACACAAAATAATGGTTAAGAGAAGGAGAAAAACATTTGTATCCTTTTTGTGATCTTGTAAACCCTAAGAAAACACATTTATGTGATCTAGGAGAAAGCTTGTCAAGACCAGAACTGAAATTATGAACAAAACATGTAAACCCAAAAACTTTTAGAGGTAAGGGATGAAGTGGTTCATGAGGGAATAAAATGGAATGAGTTATTTTATTATCTAAAACCGAAGATGGCATGCGATTAACAAGATAACCTGCAGTAAGAAGAGCATCACCCCAAAAATGCTGAGGAACCTCTCCATGAATTAAAAGAGTGCGAGTTGTTTCAATAAGATGCCTATTTTTATGTTCAGCTACACCATTTTGTTGAGGTGTATAAGCACAAGAAATTTGATGCAAAATACCATGAGAAGCCATGAATTGTTTAAAAGAATGAGAAAGATATTCACGACCATTATCACTGCGCAAAACTCTAATAGAAACACCGAACTGAGTTTGAATTTCATTGAAAAAAGTTTGAAAGATATGAAATAATTCATAACGATTTTTCATCAAAAATAACCAAGTGCATCTCGAATAATCATTAATGAAAGTAACAAAGTATTGAAAACCTAAAGTAGACTTAACGCGGCTAGGTCCCCAAATGTCAGAGTGAACCACGGCAAAAGGGGACGAAGCACCACGTGTGACACTACGAGGAAAGGAAGTAGGACTATGCTTGCCTAATTGACACGACTCACATGCCAAACTAGACAATTTAGATAAGGCAAGGACAAGTTGTTGTAACTTGGCAAGACTTGGATGACCTAATTGAGCATGAAGAAGAGAGGGAGACTCTATAATTACACCAACATGTGTAAAGGGACGAAGATGATAAAGACCATGAGACTCACATCCTGTGCCAATCACCTGTTTTGAACTCCGGTCCTGTAAACACACAGAATTGTTGGTAAAAGAAACAACACAATCAAGAGAACGAGTTAGACGACTGATGGATAACAAGTTAAAAGGAGACCCAGAGACATAAAGAACATTATCAATGGTTAAAGAAGGGAAAAGTTTAACAGTTCCAACACCATGAGATGATACTCTAGAGCCATTGGCCAGTGTAACAAAAGGTAAAGGATTAGGAGAGGATAAAGAGGAGAACAAAGATTTGTTACCAGTAATATGATTAGTGGCTCCTGAATCAAAAACCCAAGGACCAGAAGAAGATTGGGTCAGACCAGCAAAAGATGTACCTATGTGTGCGACAGACACAGTGGAACTAGAAGACTGTTGATCCTTATACCATTTGAGAAATTTGTTGAACATAACAGGTGTGTCTGATGAAATAGAAGAAGGAGGATCCTTAGCAGATAAAGGTGGGGAAAGATCAGTCTGAGAAACTGCAGCAGATCGAGAAGGACGACCATGTAATGCATAACACTTGTCAATCTTGTGACCTAGTTTGCCACAATGTTCACACTCATGTAATGCATAACATTGGTCAATCTTGTTACCTAGCTTACCACAATGTTCACACTTAGGATGCCCTTTTCCCTGTTTGCGAGGGCGAGTTTGGTCATCACGGTGAGATACCAATGCAGAAGCAGGTGTGTCAGGGTTGGGTTTTGCTGGTATACACAAAAGAGTGGAGCAAGTCGATGTCAAGGTGGGGACAACCGGAGAACCCAAAATCTGATCACGAATATGTGAATATTGATCAGCAAGTCCGTGTAATGCCCCTAGCATGAAGAACTTTGATCATTGTCCTATCTCAGTGGCAGGGTCGGGGGAAGGAGGCAATAACTCATTGAACTCATGAAAAAGAGCATGAATTTTGCCCATATAATCAGTCATAGAATCTTGATGTTTAGAGGCAATAACATCTACAAATTTAGAACAGACATCATAAAGACGTTGAGTATCATTGGTGTATAATAACTTGGCATGTTCCCAGATTTTGGCACATGTTTCGTAGGAACGAAAAATTTTTTTTAACGAAGGATCAAGAGTACCCTTAAGAACCACACATAATTGAGCATCAACGGTGTCCCAACGGTCTTCCTCACCAGGAGTGAGAGTAGGTGCTTTCGGGGCAAGATGATCAAGATACTTCTGACTCTTAAGCCATAATCTGACGTCTGATGACCATGTGGCATAATTAGGGTCAGTTAACTTGTCAATGGATAAGTGCACATTAACATAGTTAGTGTAGATGGAAGGATGAGACGCAGTATTGACAGAATTGGAAGTACTAAAAGGAGCGGAAGAAGTCATAAAGGGTGGAGGCGATAGTGACAGCGGTGTGAACCAGTACACCAGGTAAGTTCCCAGGAAAGAGAGGTGGGTCACTAATGGACAAGCTTAAATACCAAGTTTTTCCTTGTCAGAACTTTCTTAGACATGCACTTTTACACTATCAAATAACCGACAACGATAGCAGCGGTGGTGGCGGCTTCAATAGTGGTCAAAGGTGAAAAAAAAATTTCAAAATAACCTTAAGCTCTGATACCATGTTAAGGTTCCAACATAAAACGAATTGACAATATGTGCAGTAGCCTAACATGTATTTTAAACCATACCAAATGACATGAGGTAGGTTGTAGACCCCAAATCTTGCCCGGCCTCCAAATAAAGAGTAGAAGACCTCCTATTCGAAGATGGACGAAGCCTAACAAGCCACTAGGAGAGACTATTAGGCCCCATACTAGGATAGGAGGGATTTTCCGCACAGAAAATAAGGTTTCTCGCCTTTTTGGGACGAGACCGCCGTCTCGCCTCACGCAAAAGGCGAGACCGCCGTCTCGCCAAACGAGACGACGGTATCGCCACCTGCGAATGGCGAGACGGCGGTCTCGCCACCTGCGAAGGACAAGACGGCGGTCTCGTTTGGCGAGATGGCGGTCTCGACCCTATCAGACGAGAACGGCGTTCTCGTCCTGTCAGGCACGAAAACCTATAAATAGGGGCTCCCTCCCCTCATTTCCACACACCACACAGCATTCTCTCCTCCTTCTCTCTAGGATTTCTCTCTCTAGAATCCCTCCGACGCATTTCTGGAGCTTCTGAGTGTCTTTAGAGTGAGTTTTCGAGCGTTTCGAGAGGTTTTCTGGCGCTGTAGAGTGAAGGGCTACCAAAACGCACCCAATTTATTGAGAAATTAAATAGAAAGCTTGCTTCGAAGGTTTCTACTTTCTCCCTCACCTTTTTACCGCTTTATTTAAATTACGCAATAGATAGGGCCATGTAGTCATAATATTTTAATTCCGCAAATAAAAGGGTAAAAGCGTATTTTCCGGTTTATTTATCAATAAAATAGTTGGCCTGTCATAGGGATCCCGAAAGGGGCGTCGTAAAGGAACTAACACTTCCTTTACACGTAACTAACTCCCTTACCCAACTCTGGTTCTAATGACCAAAGTTGGTTTTTTGAAAACCAACGCCCTTTAAACTCCTTTTCCGATGTTTCCGGTAAAAACATCGGTGGCGACTCCACAGAACCCTTCAAAAATTAGTCCTTGGGTTAGCCCGGTTATCGGACAACCCAAGGACGACCTTTCGAAAACCTCGCCCCTAGGTTAGCCCGGTTATCGGACAACCTAAAGGCATTGTAACCACCCATAAAAAAATGCGAAAATCAAGAGGGTCGAAACCATCGCGTCGCTCCGACCGCCTCTTTTTGACGGCGGCGACAGATGGCGACTCCACTGGGGAAGCCTCGAGAGTTGATCCCATTTAGTGATGGGCCGGCTTAAAAATAAATAAACCAAGAAAATAACGCTTTTGCCCTTAACTTGTATTATAACATGTTTTACGGTTTGGCTTTAATAACTGTTGCTTGTTTATACTTACGCAATTGTGTGAAATACAAACTGAAGCACTTGTTGGATTTGATGAAGACATATTGAGTTGATATAGTTTAGTTTGTGGGTGTGTAGATGAATAGGTTAGAAGTTTAAAACTTAATCTCTTGATATGCCAATAGATCTTGTAATAAGCACCTTGAAATGATGCATCTCATTGAACTCATTTTTCTGCATGAAAAACTAACCTTTAAGCATTAAAAGAATAAACTAAGTTTTTCAATTTGTTGAAAAGGAGTTTTCAATCTGTTAAAATCACTTAACATTAGAAGTGTGGATTTGTAGTCGAAATATCAATTGGTTGAATCGCAGACTCAACAAGTTAAAAATGTTCTTAATGATTTTTCAAATATTAAAAGTTTCACATTTTCAATCTGTTGAAATATTTTTTAAATCTGTTGAAACAGAGAGATCATTTTTTCAGTCTAAGAGTTCACAGGATTTCAATCTGTTGAAATATTTTTCAATCTGTTGAAATGTGTTTCAATCTTTTGAAATGTTTTATAATCTGTTGAAACAGAGAGCTATCATTTTTTACTAAGCTATGTCAATTCATTGAAAACATGAATTAATCGATTGAATGAAATTTTAAATAAAATCAATCGATTGAAATATCGTTTTAATCGATTGAAAAGTATTCTGATCGATCACAATTTGATTCTGATCGATCATAACTAGTTCTGATCGGTCATAATGCTATTCTGATCGATCATAACTGATTCTAACCTGTCATAATGCTTTTCTGATCGATCATTTGCTACTCTGAATCAGTTTTTATCAGTTTAAACATTCTGGTTCTCTCTTTTATTCTATAAATACAGGTTTGATCTATCTTTTGAAATATACAGTTTTGAGAAAACATTTGAAAGCAATCTTAGAGCTATCATATCCGTGACTTTCTCTGTGCATTAAAAAACTTTTCATATCATAAGGTGCTTTGATCAAGATTGTTGTTCATCAAAGAGAGAAAGTGCTGAGTTAGAATTGCTTCTGGACATCTATACTGTTAAAGCTGCAGTCCAGGTTTATTCTTTTCATTTACTTGTATAAAGTGTGATTGTGTAGATTGGGTTTGAATCTGCACTGGTTACAGTAACTGGATTTGGTTACTGGGAGGTTTTCAAGAGTCTATCTTGTGGGTTAGTGAGATAGTTCTTGGGATAGATTGGTGAATATCTACTGGTTGTAATTTTCACTTGGAATTAGAGGAACTTGGCAGATTTGTCAAGAACTGGATGTAGCTCTGGTAAAGAGTGAACCAGTATAAACTTTTGTGTTGATTTTCTGCTTTCATATCTTTTATTTCTTGTTCATATTCTTGCTGTAATTAAAATCAAATCTACCTATAGAAGAATTGAATAAAGATAAATCATTCTTCCCAAAGAAAGTGTGTTTTGCGAAAAAGTTTTCTAAAGTTCAATTCACCCCCCTCTTGAACTCAACCATTAATTCTTACAATTGGTACCAGTAGCTGGTTCTTGGAAGTTACTCAAGAATTCGGTCCAAGAATGGCCGAGGGAAAGATGAATTTTTCGAAGGAGCCTCCATAAACAGGCCTCCTCTTTTGCTCGGTGTGAATTATTCTTTCTGGAAGGTTAGAATGAAAATCTTTATTGAATCTCTTGATAGAGGTATTTGGGAAACAATTGTTAATGGGCCTTTCAAACCAACTCATACAGTGGACTGGTAAAATTGTTGAGAAAAATTGGGCTGAATTAACTCGATGCGTAAAATAGGAGAGTCCAATATGATTATACTACTAAAAATATTATTACCTCTGCTTTAAATCTTGATGAGTTTTTCAGGGTGTCTCAATGTGCCTCTGCCAAAGAAATGTGGGAAATTCTAGAGGTCACTCATGAGGGTACATCTCGACGTGAAAAGGGCAAGAAAGCATGAATTAATTAGAGATTATGAATTGTTTAAAATGCAAGCAAGGAGAAATAATTGCGGATGTACAGAAAAGATTCACGCATATAGTCAATCATCTAATTGGGCTAGGAAAGACTTTTGACAAAGAAGAGTTGAACATCAAAATCTTGAAATGTTTGGACATAACTTGGCAACCAAAGGTGACAAGCTATATCAAGCATCAAGAGACTTAACCTGAAATGACTACTCGCTTCACTATTTGGTAAGTTAAGGGAACATGAGTTGGAAATCAATCGGTTTAAAGAACAAGAAAATGCAGAGAAGAAAAGCGAAAACATTGTTCTCAAGACGATTGAAGAAAATAGTGAGTCTCGAAGAAGATGAATCCGAGAATCTGACTCTGTTGGTTAAGAAGTTTGGGAAATTTCTTAGAAGGAAGAACAGAACTGGCCAAGTTAAAAGGTACACTCGATAAAAGAACTGAATCTATTCAAAATACCGTTACTTGTTATTCTTGTGGTAAGCAGGGACACATAAGGAGTGAATGTCCGAAAAAACCAAGAATCGAATAAGAAAGAGTCAAAGTACAAAGGGAAAAAGGCCTACATAGCTTGGCAAGACAATGATTCATCCTCCAGCTTCTGCATCTCGAAGGTGAAGAGGTGAACCTATGTTTGATGGTCGGTTGTGAATCCTCTTCATCGCATGTAAGTTCAACTCCCACAGAAAATGAAATGAATTACAAGCACATTACTAAATGCTTTCAATGAAATGCATAATGAAGCCAGGAATTTATCTCATACAAATAATCTGGTTAAAAGGACTAAATAACTGGTTAGAAAATAGGGTTAAAATTCTGGAAAAAGAGTTATTAGAAAGCAAAACAGATATGGAACATCTTGAAATAATCTATTCATCTGTTGATAATGCTGCTGCTAACAATAATTGTGAAAAGTGTATCCTTCTACAGAATAAGGTTGATTACTTGATTAAAACTCTGTCTAAGTTTACTCAAGGTAAAGAAAATTTAGATACACTTCTTGGGTCTCAAAACTGTGTTTTTGAACATACTGGAATCGGGTACAAACCTAAGGTTGGGGTGAAAACTAAAAAGTATTTGAACTTATTTTCCTTCAGAAAAGCAACAACATCCCCTTTCTCATCTTGTCATTACTGCATGAAAAAAGGACATATTGTAAAATTATGTCATGCTAGAAAATATTTTGTGCCGCAAGGTAGAATGAGATGGGTTCCAAAACATGTTAAACAGAAAATTTGACTCCTAAGGACCCAAAATATTTAAGGGTACCAAATACTTGATGCTTGATCTTTCAGGAACAGCAACAAGAGTCCCTTTGGTACCTGGACAGCGGATGCTCAAGGCACATGACAGGTGATATTTCAAAATTCCAGAAACTGAGACTGAAGAATGGAGGTCACGTGACATATGGAGACAACAACAAGGGAAGAATTCTAGGTTCTGGAGATATAGGTGATGGTGAATCCGTGACCATTCACAATGTTCTTCTTGTTGAAGGTCTCAAGCACAACTTAATCAGTATAAGTCAGTTATGTGATCTAGGTCACAAGGTTATCTTCAAACCAGAAAAATGCCTAATCTGTGAGCCAAAATCTGACACGGTAATGTTGGTAGGTAAGAGGTTAAATAACATTTACATGTTAGATATCAAGCATTCTATCTCATCTCAAAGCTGTCTTCTTACTAAAGAAGAAGAATCTTGGTTATGGCATAGAAGGCTTGCACATATTCATCTTAATCATCTGGATAAACTGATTTCTAAAGAGTTAGTCTCTGGGCTACCTATGCTTCAAATTTCGAAAGACAAAATCTATGAAGCTTGTTTAAAAGGTAAAAAAACTAGGAAATCCTTTTCAAACAAAAACATTGTTTCTACTTCTAGACCTTTGGAACTGCTTCACATGGATTTGGTTGGTCCTTCGAGAAATAAAAGCCTAGGTGGTAATCTCTATATCATGGTAATTGTTGATGATTTTTCCAGATTTACTTGGACTATCTTTTTAAAAGCCAATCTGATTCTTACAAATCTTTCAAAAAGCTTGCCAAGGTCTTACATAATGAAAAAGGTTATTTCATTACTTCTATTCAAAGTGACAATGGTGGAGAATTTGTAAATGAAAAGTTTGAATTATTCTCGTGAAAAGTATGGCATAAAACACAATTTTTCTCGCTCCAAGAACTCCTCAACGTAATGGTGTTGTGGAAAGAAAGAACAGATCCATTGTGGAACTTGCTAGAACAATGCTTTGTGAAAATTCTTTACCTAAATACTTTTGGGCAGATGCAGTAAACACTGCTTGTCATGTTTCGAATAGAGTCTTGATTAGACCCATGCTTAAGAAAACCCCATATGAACTGTACAAAGGAAGAAAACCCAACATAAACTATTTCGTGGTTTTTGGATGTACATGTTTTGTTTTAAACAATGGGAAAGAAAATATTGGCAAGTTTGATGAAAAATCTCGATAAAGGAATCTTTCTTGGCTATTCTACTAACGGCCATGCATATAAAGTCTATAATTTAAGACTCGAAATCTGTTGAAGAATCAAGTACATGTTGTTTTTAATGAGTCTCCTCGAGTGTTGCAGTAATAAAAGAACAGTGTACTGCAGATGATGACGATTTAACTGATAATTCTTATCAGTTAAAACATCCCAGTGGCTCAGATCAGCATACTGTCGAAGAAGGTGATCAATCAATTGACCCTGCAAAAGCTTATCCACCAAGAATTACTGAAGAACAGGAAGAACATATCCTGGATGAGCTTCCTAAAGAATGGATTGTCCCAAGAGATCTTTCTCTAGACAATGTCATTGGGAAAATCAATAAAGGAGTATCCACTAGACATTCTCTTAATCAATTCTACAATCATATGGCATTCATTTCACAAATTGAACCTAAAACTGTTAAGGATGCATTAAATGATGAATATTGGGTTAGTGCCATGCATGATGAGCTTAATCAGTTTGAAAGGATTAACGTGTGGGAATTAGTTCCTAAAACCAAAGATATCAATGTAATTGGTATTAAGTGGGTATTCAAAAACAAACTAGATGAACACGGCATTATCACTAGAAATAAAGCTAGGTTGGTAGCCAAAGGATATAACCAACAGGAAGGAATTGATTTTGATGAAACCTTTGCACCTGTAGCTAGACTTGAAGTTGTTAGACTATTATTAGCTTATGCTTGTATTAGTGGTTTCAGATTACTATAGATGGATGTCAAGAGTGCCTTTCTAAATGGACTCATCAATGAAGAAGTTTATGTTTCTCAACCTCCTGGTTTTGAAAATCACAAGCATCCTGACCATGTCTACAAATTAAAAAAGGCTCTTTATGGTTTAAAGCAAGCTCCTAGACAATGGTATGAGAGGCTAAGTAACTTCTTAATTGATCAAGGATACAAACGAGGTGAAGTTGATAAAACCTTATTCATTAAGAGATCTCGAACCGACATTATTCCAGTGCAGGTGTATGTTGATGATATCATTTTCTGGTTCTACTAATAATGCCTTGTGTAATAAGTTTGTTAAGGAAATGCAAAGTGAATTTGAGATGTCTATGATGGGAGAATTAAATTTCTTCCTTGGTCTCCAGTGTTAAGCAATTAAGAAATGGCATTTTTCTAAGTCAATCTAAATATTGTAATGAGTTGTTGAAGAAATTTGATATGCACAATTGCAAAGAATCCTCTACACTCATGTCTACTAACTGCTGTCTAGATTTAGATGAAAAAGGGAAATCTGTTGATCAAACTAAATATAGAGGTTTGATTGGTTCTCTGCTATATCTCGATCGCTAGTAGGCCTGACATTATGTTCAGTGTGTGCCTTTGTGCTAGATTTCGAGGCAAATCTAAAGGAATCTCATCTTACCGTCGCTAAAAGGATTCTCAAGTACCTTAAAGCAACCATCAATGTCGGACTATGGTATCCTGAAGGTGCATCTCTTAAACTTGTTGGATTTTCTGATTCTGACTTTGTAGGATGTAGATTGGACAGGAAAAGTACCTCTGGTACATGTCATTTACTGGGAAGCAGTCTCATATCGTGGCACAGCAAAAAGCAAGCATGTGTTGCTCTTTCAACTGCAGAAGCTGAATACATTGCAGCTGGGAGTTGTTGTGCTCAGAGTATCTATCTTAAACAACAACTGAAAGATTATGGAGTGACTCTTAACACGGTACCTCTGGTTTGTGATAATACTAGTGCAATAAATCTAACTAAGAATCCTATTCAACACTCTAGAACTAAGCATATTGAAATTAGACATCACTTTATTAGAGAACATGTATCTAGGGGTGATTGTGAAATTTTATTCATTGAAACTGAGAAACAATTAGCTGACTTATTCACTAAACCATTTCCTAGAGATAGACTTAATATGCTTAGAACTGAATTAGGAATTCTAGATATATCTAGTATTGAATAATTGATTCTTTATTATGATTATGTGCTTTTTAACAGGTTGCTAACATGCTCAATCGATTAAAATTGTCTGAAAATCTTGAAATTATGTGTTTTAATCGATTGAAATTGCGAAATAATCTGTTGATTTCCTGATTCTCAATCCCTGTTCATGGTATGTTACCTGTTCAATCGATTAAATAAGCTTTTAATCGATTTATTTCAATAACCTTGTAGCTCTGCATATTTTTCTCTTGTAAATCAATCGATTAAATCTTTGATTCAATCGATTTATTTCACTTTTGATACTCTGCATGTTTTTCTTTCACAAAAACAATCGATTAAAACTTCGATTCAATCGATTTATTTTACTCCTGATAATCTGAGTCTATATCAGAAATTGAAAAATCAATTAATTTCATGGAAAATCAATTGGTTAATTTTTCCTAGGGTTAGTAGTGTATGCGTTGCCTCTAATCAATTACTGCAGATTGTGCTGAGTGCATTTACAACTGGATCAACTTCAGCTACTCTCTTAAATATCAGAGTTATCCAATAAAAGCTGAATGATCGTGATTGGATATCAGATGTGAGGGTAATTAAGTTGCACAGTAACAATTCTCTCTCTCTCCACCTTTACCATCCCTGCGCTGAAGCAGAACAGCAATAAATCATTAAAGACAAAATTTGTCTACACAAAGAAGATAAAGGGACCGAGTGTTCTTATTTCATCTTAGCATACAATAGTTGTTTGAAAAGCTTATACTTCTTCTTGAAAACTCTCTCTTTTCTTTGTTTTTCTGTTTCATCTAACAAATAAGCATGTTCAAGCGCACCAAATCAGGAAGGAAGAAGTTCAGCAAAGGAGAATCCTCTGCTGCTGTGCAAGGAACATCTGTAGGAGGACGCATTGAATCCTGGTTCAATGGGAACCAAGAGAAGATGGATTTGTTCATTCATGAAATGAGCAGGAAACAAATCAATATACCCAAGGTTCTAAAATTTTCATGGTTGGACGCTGAAGGATTCAGAGGTGTTCGGAAACTGCTACAACATCAGAAACTTCAGAAGTTCCTTGAGCTCAATGGTAGGATTTATCCTGACCTTATTAAAGTCTTCTTCACTAACCTGTCATTTGAAGGGTCTACTCTAAAAACTCAAGTCAAAGGAGTGGAAATAGAGATTACTCCCACTGTCTGGAAAGACGTTGCTGGTCTCAAAGATGAAGGAGTAAAAGTTACCAAAGGGTATACCTCTGATGTGGAAGAATTTAACAAAGTTCAGTACTTTCACTCTTGTTTGTGAAATAAGAGGGACTCCGTGAGTTCCTTCAACACTGGAAAGTTGAAGCTTGAAGAAAGGATCCTTGCATTCATAGTGGCCTGGCAGCTTACTCCCAGGGGGAGCAATCATGCAGTACTTAATGAAGGAGATTTGGTACTGATGTATTATATTCACCATAGAATAAGAGTGAATTGGGCTTTTGTCATCAAGGACCATATGATCAAGGCGAAAAGGCTAAGTGATTTTAGGTATCCTTATGCAATATTGATTTCTAAATTTTTAACTCATTTTGGTGTTGATTTGGAAGGAGAATTAGCTGAAACTGTTCGCCCCACAAATGAAGTTAACAACTCTGTCCTTCATAAAATGGGATTCATCAAAATTGACGGTGAGTGGATCTCAAAAGAAGAAGCTGGGAGAGAAGAAGAAATTGAAGAAGAAGAACAAGAGGAAGATGATGATACTGGTGTCCCGAGTGCTGCAGCAGCAAGATCAACAGACCCGATGGAAGATGTCATGGAAGAACAATCTCCATTGGAAATGATTCCGTATATTCCACAACCTGACCGTGGCATGCCTCTCTCACAGTTCGAAAGGACTATGTTGCATCAGATGAATGAACTGCAAACCAATCAAAGGAGGCACATGGAGATGACATATGCTCTGCGAGCTCGCCAGCACCGTCTGGATGAAGATTTCATTGCCAGATTTCAACACATTGATAATCAACTGGAAGATATCTTCAACAGAATTGGTGATCTTCAATTCAATCAGGGTCCCTAGAATGGTGATGAATGAAGTTTTTTTTATGTGTTTTGTTGTTTCTTTTCCTTGTTTTTTGGGTACCTACGTGGTACTGTTGGACTGTAACTAAACACTTTATTTGATGAAGTCAAATAGGGGGAGAAGTGTTTGCTTATAACTATCACTACACACACACCACAAATTCATATATGTCTCTGTTCTGTTACTTCTTGTGCAGGTGCAGTGGTTATTTGTCTCCATCAAATAGGGGGAGATTGAAGCACTTGTTGGATTTGATGAAGACATATTGAGTTGATATAGTTTAGTTTGTGGGTGTGTAGATGAATAGGTTAGAAGTTTAAAACTTATTCTCTTGATAGGCCAATAGATCTTGTAATAAGCACCTTGAAATGATGCATCTCATTGAACTCATTTTTCTGCATGAAAAACTAACCTTTAAGCATTAAAAGAACAAACTAAGTTTTTCAATCTGTTGAAAAGGAGTTTTCAATCTGTTAAAATCACTTAACATAAGAAGTGTGGATTTGTAGTCGAAATATCAATTGGTTGAATCGCAGAATCAACAGGTTAAAAATGTTCTTAATGATTTTTTCAAATATTAAAAGTTTCACATTTTCAATCTGTTGAAATATTTTTTAAATATGTTGAAACAGAGAGATCATTTTTTCAGTCTAAGAGTTCATAGGATTTCAATCTGTTGAAATATTTTTCAATCTGTTGAAATGTGTTTCAATCTGTTGAAATGTTTTTTAATCTGTTGAAATAGAGAGCTATCATTTTTTACTAAGCTATGTCAATCCATTGAAAACACGAATTAATCGATTGAATGAAATTTTAAATAAAATCAATCGATTGAAATATCGTTTTAATCGATTGAAAACTATTCTGATCGATCACAATTTGATTCTGATCGATCATAACTAGTTCTGATCGGTCATAATGCTATTCTGATCGATCATAACTGATTCTAACCTGTCATAATGCTTTTCTGATCGATCATTTGCTACTCGAATCAGTTTTTATCAGCTTTAAACATTCTGGTTCTCTCTTTTATTCTATAAATACAAGTTTGATCTATCTTTTGAAATATACGAGCTTTGAGAAAACATTTGAAAGCAATCTTAGAGCTATCATATCCGTGACTTTCTCTGTGCATTCAAAAACTTTTCATATCATAAGGTGATTTGATCAAGATTGTTGTTCATCAAAGAGAGAAAGTGCTGAGTTAGAATTGCTTCTGGACATCTATACTGTTAAAGTTGCAGTCCAGGTTTATTCTTTTCATTTACTTGTATAAAGTGTGATTGTGTAGATTGGGTTTGAATCTCCACTGGTTACAGTAACTGGATTTGGTTACTGGGAGGTTTTCAAGAGTCTATCTTGTGGGTTAGTGAGATAGTTCTTGGGGTAGATTGGTGAATATTTACTGGTTGTAATTTTCACTTGGAATTAGTGGAATTTGGCAGATTTGTCAAGAACTGGATGTAGCTCTGGTAAAGAGTGAACCAGTATAAACTTGTGTGTTGATTTTCTGCTTTCATCTCTTTTATTTCTTGTTCATATTCTTGCTGTAATTAAAATCAAATCTACCTATAGAAGAATTGAATAAAGATAAATCATTCTTCCCAAAGAAAGTGTGTTTTGCGAAAAAGTTTTCTAAAGTTCAATTCACCCCCCCTCTTGAACTCAACCATTAATTCTTACACAAACTGTACACAAACCCTTGCACACTACAGTTCCCTCTATACCCGGGGGCAAGTGAGAAATCCATAGGGAGTGGGTGGCAGGTACGGTTCGCTGTAGTGAGGGCCTTAAGCCCACCAGTGTGATCGGAAACCACCACTCAAGGTGATAACCTTCCTCTTTTGGCAACAAGACTGACTATGGCCTTAGTGCTAAGCATGGTCAGACGGCTGGAGAGTGGGGACCCTATAATGGGGGCACCTTGGGGGCCTTAGCCTGGTGAGAACAGTTAGAACCAACCCTCGCCAATGCACTTTTCTGCAGGAAAACCCTACCTCGTGATAAAAACGAATTCTCACCTGTTCACGGATGATCGAATTGTGTGTGCATATGTTTGTCGCATTTGTCTGTTGCATAGCATAAACAAAAACAAAACAAAAATCACAAAAATATTTTCGCAAATAAACCCCCTTATCTCGAACAGTCTGCCTTTTAGCTAGCCTGGTTTCAGGTTCTTTGTAAGCTAAGTAGCCACGCAGTTCCGACAGAAGAGATAAGGGACGCTAAATATTCTTTCGCATAAAGCCATATTTTATCCCGGACAGTCTGCCTTTTAGCTAGCCTGGTTTCAGATTCTTTGTAAGCTAAGTAACCACGCAGTTCCGACAGAAGAGATAAAAGGCTATAAAATAAGCAAATAAACATCAAATAAAAATCAAAATAAAATTTGTTTCCATAAATAAGACCTGGTCCAAAAAGATTACACTCATAAAACATTCATATAGATAGTTTATTCTTCAAAAAAAATACGCAATTAACATACATCATGTAGAAAAACATGATAAATAGGAAAATAAACACTCACATTCATTCAAATAAACATCATTTTCATAAAACATGCATTTTGGTTTTAGAAATGGAGGGGACTAGTAGACAGCCAAAGAAGGTGGATATTCCCCGTTTCCATACTGAGAGGTTGGAATGGCTAAGCGCGGCAATGCCATCAGAGGTCCGCGCCGACTTTGAAAAATCCTATGGACGGATTTTAAACCTGCTGAAGATCTGTGTCGATCAGGTGTTCCTCAGGGCACTAATCCACTTCTGGAATTCCAGTCTGCGATGTTTTGAATTTCCGCAGTTCGACATGGTGCCCACCCTAGAGGAGTATGAGACCATGTTGAAATGGCCCAAATCAGCCGGGGTCCATGTCCGCCACGAGGCATACACTCCTGCAGCACCAGTCGCTGCCCTTATTCAACTACCATTCCGGCAGAGTACCCTGATAAGGAAAGGGAACGCCAAGGGTTGGAAAGTATCAATGTTAGAAGACCACCTGTCCTATCTGGCTGAAAGGGCAGAGTGGGTCACTTTCAACAAAACCCTGAGACTTATCATTTTTGGAACGATCTTGTTCCCCTTCCACTTCGACACACTAGATCAAGCCGTCATGGACGCCTTCTTCGCCTGGGACGTGAATTCAAAGAGTCCCCTGCTTGCAATCCTTGCCGACACCTTGCTCTCGGTGGAATTCTGCCACCAGAAGCAAGGAAAAATACTCTGTTGCTGCTCTTCATTACTATTTGTGTGGAGCGCCACGCACCATTACGCCTCCAGTCATATGGGGATATTCCCCGACCCTTTAAGGAGCTTCTCCAAGATCCCCCTCCAACGACGCCTGACTTCAGAATGGAGGGAGGAGTGGGAACGAAAGGATGCCAACAGTTTATCCTGGGTCTGCCCTTGGTTCCGACCCGGCCCAGTTCTCATCAGATGCGGGGACTATCCGAACGTACCCTTGATAAGACTCAGGGGTTGCATAGCCTACTCACCTAGAGTAGCTATGAGATAGCTCATGAGGACCCAAACTACTATCGCTCGCGGGGAACTTGGAGGACTGTGTTTCTTTGGAGACCCTTGCACAATCGCCAACTCACTAGCTGTGAAAAAAGCATGGGAGAGGCCAGTCTATATGGGGGACAGAGAGCTAGGAAAAGCTTGGGTGGCTGTCACCGGTGACTACGAGGCGTGGAGAAAGAAAAGAGGGATGGCTCAACCATCCACCACACCCACTACAAGCGCCAATAATGAAGGGCTGCAGGCTCAAATTGATGCCTTGACCCAGAGGATAGAAATCATGGGAGCCCAGATGAGGGCCCTTGAAGAGAGAGAACAAGCATCTATCCTCACAATAGACGGTCTGCAAAGGCAAGGCAAGAAAAAGGATCATGAAATAGAGCGCCTCAAGGACCAGTGTGCTGACTCCAATGAACAAGCTATCCGAGCATCCAAAACTGCCAGAACCAGTTCGGATAGCCAACTCCAAGAAATAACCGCCAAGTCAGCACGCCTTGAGGCCGAATCATCAAAGCAGGCTCAAACGATCAAGGAGTTGTCGCAAGAGCTCACCAAGACTCGGTTAGATATCCGCCAAGAGCGAGAGGCCAACCGGAGACTCAACAGAAGTCTCGCTGAGCTACGCTGCAAAGAAAGAGACGGGCTAGCTCAGTACGGCCAGGTAATGCAAGAGAAAGACCGAGCCGTCACAAAGCTCGATGAAATACAAGCCTTGGTCGTTCATCAAGAGGCGAAGATCAAAGAGGCTCAGTAGTATAGTGAAGATATGAGCCAGGCGGTCCAAAAGCAGAGCGAAGCACTTGCTCGTCACGTCCAGGAAGCCGAGAGAGAACTACAGAGGGATCAAGACCCGCCTGTGGGTTTCTTTAAGGTTTTCCGCTTTTGCCAAAAGTTGCTTCGCAATATAGAATAGGGGAATGTACACCTTTTGTCGAATAAATAAAATCTTCTTCTTTATTCAATGACTGTCTACTTACATGCATAAGCATTCATTTGCATATTTAATTTCCCCTCCTTTACGCTTAATAAATAAGATAATAAAAAGGAAGGATTAACTAACACGTCTTCCCAAATCAGAAGAATGGAGAGAAAGCCACTCCTAATAAAGCTTACCCCAACGGTCGACTCGTCGCAAGAGGAAAATAAGTCTCGGTCGTTGGTCCTCAAGAATAAAGAAGAGGGGGCAAGGACACCAGTGCGATTATTTATGCCACGTCCTTTCCCCAACGAAACAAATAAAGTTGTACCGTGGAGATATGGGGAATCTTCACCAATAAAAGAAGAAATAACAAATATAGTCGGCATTGGGGGCATGACTAGAAGTGGAAGAGTCTACTCCCCCAAGGACACACAGGAAGATGTCCTCAAAAATAAAGGAAAAAATATAAAGACCGAAGAAGAAAAAGAAAATAAGGAATCCAAGGAGGAGACAGAGGAATTACTCCAGTTTATAAGGCAAAGCGAGTATTCCATTATAGACCAGCTCAATCGCACACCTGCAAAGATAACGTTGTTATCCCTAATAATGAGCTCGGAACCGCATAGAAATGCCCTGCTGAAGGTCTTGAGCGAGGCACACGTACCTCATACAATATCCCAAGAAAAGGTCGAGAGGATCGTTGGTCACATCACGGCAAGCGATCACCTCACCTTCATAGAGGAAGAACTCCCCCTGGAGGGGTCAAAACACAACAAGTCCTTGCATATCTCGGTTAAATGCAAGGAGTACCTCATCGCCAAAGTTCTTGTGGATAACGGGTCATCCTTGAACGTGATGCCCAAGTGCACACTGGACAAGTTAACTATCCAAGGAACCCGTCTGCGCCCAAGTAGCACCATCGTTCGAGCCTTCGACGGATCCAAACGAGAAGTAGTGGGGGAGGTCAATTTGCCAATCCAAGTTGGACCCACTATCTTCGACGTCGATTTCCATGTCATGGATATTACTCCAGCATATAGTTGTCTCCTCGGCAGGCCTTGGATTCATGACGCTAAGGCAGTACCTTCAACGCTCCACCAGAAAGTCAAGTTCATAGTGGACGACAAATTGGTCACGGTCCAAGCAGAAGACGACATTTTGATCAGTGGACCGTCCACCCAGCCTTATGTGGATGCGGCTGAAGAGGCCCTTGAAACATCTTTTCAAGCGCTCGAAATTGCCAGCATAGAGCGACTTCCCAGAAACACAAAGATAGTCCGCATGATGTTGAAGCATGGTTACCATCCTGGCCAAGGACTGGGGGCAGATTCCCAAGGCATGAGGGAACCTCCAGAATTCAAAGACAATCCTTGCAAGTATGGCCTAGGATATGACCTTACTAAGGGCCGAACGGAAAGGAGAAAAGGGAAGTCCCCCCTCCGCACACTCAAGCAAATTTTCCAAAGTGGAGGGATGCAAGCGTCAAGAGCCACCTTAGTCATTAGGAAATCTTTTTCTTCATTTAAGGGATGTAAACCCCATGATTGTTAGAGACTATCCCAGGGGCGAGCCCGACCCCCGGGCATCTTAGGGCACATATTCCCTTATTAATTAATAAAGAATGATTCTTACTATCTGCTTCTCTTCTTTCTATTTCTGACTGGACCACATGAATAACCCTGTCTAAGTAAACAAAAAAGAAAGAAGAATAAAAAGCGCATCCAAATAATCAACATTGCTATTGCCATCAAGCTAGTTGGTTAGAAGCACACAAAAATAAGACTTCACCTTACCCACAAAGAAAGTCATGCTTCGCCAATATTGTGAACAAAAATAAATACACAAAAAAAAGGAGAAAAGCCCAGAGAAGCCAAAGGCCAAAGAAAAGGGCAAATTACCCGGTAGGAAACCCACAAAGGGGGCTACGCAAAAGATAGGGTCAACCCAGTAGGATACCCGAACAACAATAAAGGGTAGCCTAGGAAAAAGTTAGGGTTACAAAATAAGGTCCGCTAGGATTCTCCAAAAACTACAAAAAGAGGGAACCTAGACAAAAGTTAGGGCCAAGCACAATATCCTAGTTCGAAAACCCAAAGGGCGATCTAGGGATATCAACTAGCCATTAAAAAGCAATAGGAATAAAACCAAAAAGCGCAAATACAAAAAAAAAGAGAAAATGTTTGCTTAGACAAAAGCTTAAACACCTAAGCTTAACCCTAGCCAGCCATTCTTACAAAATCTTTATCAATAAAAATTAACCCTCTAAAACACAAACCGTTGATTTTTACCTCTTTACTTCTTTTCTCTTGACCCTCACAACAATATTCTAATAATTAATTTGGGAATATGGAGGCGTATAGTCAACAAGAGGATTGAAATCCCTAAAGCGAGGAAAAAGGGGCACTACATGACAAGGAGTGCGCTGCAAAAGAAAAAAAGAAGAAAAAAGGAAAAGAGAAAGAAAAGAGGAAAAACAAAATGACTCTTCGGTCACAAGAAGTCCGGTATGGTACAGCAAATACGAAAGCACAAGATCAGAGGGCACTCGGCACTACAAGACACGTCGGTTAAATCCTTCTGAAAATTTAATCAAAGTAGGCATTGTAGGACATCAAACATAAAAACATTGCATGCATAAAAATGTTTTTGAACCAGGTCCTATTTTCTCTTCAAAAAAAAAACACTTCCGTAATTCGAGACCGCCGTCTGGATCTCCCAGACTGCCGTCTCGGTCCCCCAGCAAGACGAGAACTTCGTGTCGACCAACGAGACCGACGTCTCGACTTAGCCAAAATCGAGACCGCCGTCTCGATGATCCAGACCGCCGTCTCGCCTTCCCAGACGGCGGTCTCGAATTGGAAAATTTGCTATATATAGGGGGCGCGCTTGGGGGGTTCCTCACAACTCTCCTTGCCTCCAAAAACCTCCATTTCTCAGATTTACTCTCTCCAAGCACTTCCTAGTCAACATGTTTGGTAGAAGCACCTCCAGAAAGAGAAGGAGCATTGCCGGTGCCAGGAGTTCCGCGGCACCGCCACCCCAAGATCCCTCTCAGTTGTCGCCACAGCATCAGGCCCGCCTCGACAACATCCGAACCTATCAGTGACACCCGATGCTCAGACTTGACTTCAGCATCCTGGCTGAATTTGGGTGGGAGGATGACGTCCGAGCCCACATAGATAGCATCGGGTGGGGCTTTCTGCTGCAACCACCAACTACACATGTGTACCCACAAGTGGTACTGGAATTCTTGGCCTCTGTCTCCTACTCCGAGGTCCCCTCCACGGTCCCGGGCCTGCAGCCCACTAAGATGGTGACCTATTTCATGGGTGGAAGATACCAGACCTAGTTCAACATGGCCATCGGGTTCGTCCGGCCCGAGGCCACAATGACCCAGGGATACCGTGAGGTCATCTGCTCCCGGCCCACCAACCTCACTGCCGCCGAAATGTGGCACGAGCTCACAAGAGCCACCACGCTGCCCACGCTGATGAGGGGCTCCGTGCTTCCCCCAGCACTCTGCATCTGCCACAAGCTGCTGGCAGGGACCATTCATGGGAGGAAAGAAAGTCAGGGTAAGGTATCCCTCCCTGACCTCTTCGTACTTTATTGCATGAGCCAGAAGCGGCGCTGCAACCCCGACTACTTCTTCTTGAGAGCCCTCAAGGACTTCGGGAACAGATCAGCGGGGGCCGTCCTCGTGGCTCCTCTTATCACTCCCCTGGCAGAAAGATGGGGGTGCCCTGGCCGGGAAGAGCTGGCCTCCAACTTGCAACCCGAGTCCATCAACGGGTCAGTCCTGGTCAGCATGGGAATGCTGATACGCCGAGGGACCCAGTTGGCCCTTCATCCCACACTGGATTTTGCGCTGGACCTCTAGGGGCTCGTGGCGATGCAAGATCTTCCCACACCTCCCAACTTCCAACAGCAACAGCAACAGCAACAACCACCACCGTACACGGATGATTTTGCTGGCCTGAACCGTAACATGAATGATCTGCGCCAGCAATTCGACCAGATGTCCGTGCGGCAAGAGCAGCAGGCCCAGAGGCAGGAAGCCTACAATGCCCGGCAGGAGGAGATGTATCAGCACCAGCAGGTGATGCGGCAGGAATGCACAACATTCCAACAGGAATACCGCGACGAAGTCCGGGAGCAAGCGGACTTCCGATATCACTTCTACCAGCAATTCCCCGGATCGTCTCCAGAGGACAGCCCTTAGGGATTGTACTTGCCCAAAATAAAATGTGGTTGTAATAAAATTTCCTTATAAATAAAATTTTATTTCATGCATTTCTTTGCCACCCTTTTGCAAAAGTCAGCGTAACAAAAAAGCTTAAAAAGGAAAAAGGCATACGCTCAATAAGAAAAGCCAAAATCCAAAATCGCGAGAAAAAAGAGATAAAAACCGCGAGAAAAAGGCTGGATTAAAGACAAGCCACCCACCTTGATCGACAAAACTTCGACTACCAAGCAGAGTCGAACAGGCAAACAAAAAAAGACAACCAGCCAGCAAGAGTCGGATGATCACTACCAAAAGTCAAAAACAAAGAATCCCCAGCAGCCAACAAAGCTGGACGAAACACCAACAAAATCCCCGGCACAGTCTAGATGACCATTCAAAGAGGTCTATGTACATCTACCAACACAGAAATCACTCCCCAAGGAGCCGGCGCATGAGCTACCCGAGCAGTAAGCCGCCACTACCACCAGTCCTACGCAGCGGACTGTACCAGCCTGATAGGGGGTTTATACCTATCAACCTGCGCACGCGATGCGCCTGATCTGCGCTCTAGCCGGATCAGTAAGTCGCACTACCACCCTGATGGGGGGTTCATACCCATCCAGTCCCACACAACGGACTGCAACTACCAGCCTGATGGGGGGTTTATACCCATCAACCGAAGGATCGGCTACCGTCAGAAGGAGTATCCTGAGGTTTTACCACGTGTTAACCAAAGGGATCGGCTACGTCAGAAGTAGTATCCTGGAAGTGCACGAGCACCAAGTTTTCCCCAGAAGATCAACCGCCGTAAGACGGAATATCCGAAGGGTAACCGGGCAAGAGGGTCAACTCCTTTACCTTCCTATCAATCTGTCTGGCACAACAGGCCAACAGTCGACTAGTCAGGTAAAGGCAGGGCAGCTGTAGACCCCAAATCTTGTCCGGCCTCCAAATAAAGAGTAGAAGACCTCCTATTTGAAGATGGACGAAGCCTAACAAGCCACTAGGAGAGACTATTAGGCCCCATACTAGGATAGGAGGGATTTTCCGCACAGAAAATAAGGTTTCTCGCCTTTTTGGGACGAGATCGCCGTCTCGAAATCGAGACCGCTGTCTCGCCTCACATAAAAGGCGAGACCGCCGTCTCGCCAAACGAGACGGCAGTCTCGCCACCTGCGAATGGCGAGACGGTGGTCTCGCTTTCCCAGACGACGGTCTCGCCACCTGCGAAGGACGAGACGGCGGTCTCGTTTGGCGAGATGGCGGTCTCGTTTGGCGAGACGGCGGTCTCGTTTGGCGAGACGGCGGTCTCGACCCTGTCAGACGAGAACGGCGTTCTCGTCCTGTCAGGCGCGAAAACCTATAAATAGGGGCTCCCTCCCCTCATTTCCACACACCACACAGCATTCTCTCCTCCTTCTCTCTAGGATTTCTCTCTCTAGAATCCCTCCGACGCATTTCTGGAGCTTCTGAGTGTCTTTAGAGTGAGTTTTCGAGCATTCCGAGAGGTTTTCCGGCACTGTAGAGTGAAGGGTTGCCAAAACGCACCCAATTTATTGAGAAATTAAATAGAAAGCTTGCTTCGAAGGTTTCTACTTTCTCCCTCACCTTTTTACCGCTTTATTTAAATTACGCAATAGATAGGGCCATGTAGTCATAATATTTTAATTCCGCAAATAAAAAAGGGTAAAAGCGTATTTTCCGGTTTATTTATCAATAAAATAGCTGGCCTGTCATAGGGATCCCGAAAGGGGCATCGTAAAGGAACTAACACTTCCTTTACACGTAACTAACTCCCTTACCCAACTCTGGTTCTAACGACCAAAGTTGGTTTTTCGAAAACCAACGCCTTTTAAACTCCTTTTCCGATGTTTCCGGTAAAAACATCGGTGGTGACTCCACAGAACCCTTCAAAAATTAGTCCTTGGGTTAGCCCGGTTATCGGACAACCCAAGGACGACCTTTTGAAAACCTCGCCCCTATGTTAGCCCGGTTATCGGACAACCTAAAGGCGTTGTAACCACCCATAAAAAAACGCAAAAATCAAGAGGGTCGAAACCATCGCGTCGCTCCGACCGTCTCTTTTTGACGGCGGCAACATAGGCGATGTGGGACTTTCAACACATCTCCTCCAACGAAGCCTGTCGGACCAGGCAAAGGGTACTTTTGACCCAACTAAAGGGCAACTTTTGGCCCATGACAATAACTGGAAAGATGTTTGGCTTTGGCTCTGATACCATGTTGAATATAGAAGAAATAGAGTTTGGAATTAATCTCCCTTTTGTATAAATCACACATAGGGTAGTCTATTTATAGTAGAGAGGTACAACTAAAAGAGTAACTAAAAGTAACAGAATAAATAGAAGATATTATTTGATATTGTGGTTAACAATATATAACAATATCTTAACAATATCAAATAATATCTAAACAATATCTAACCGTCATTACAGTAATGGTGCCTACAAACATCTTGCATCATACTCCATCAAATCCCCCATCAATCAACATCTAAGCCCTAAATATCTTCAAATGAATCATCGATTCACTCGTTCCATTGAAGGGATTTGTCTTTGACACCAAATAGTGGATCGGGATTGGCTCATCCATTATTATGGAAGCGAATGGTTAAAAATCCCCTCCCTATAATATTGAGTTTGTCCTTTCTCTCCTTCTTACTAATGGTTGTTGCATGTTTTGTTGAAGCTTCTCATTTTTTATGCAATTATTCTTACTCTATTCTTGCCTCTTCAATCCTCAATCGTGCCTCCTTCTTTTGTTTTCACAATTCCTCCATCATAGTCATCATCATCTTCATCGTGTGAGTGTTGTCCTTTCCAATCGGTTGTGAATTTTCTCGCATACTACGCATTCTTCTTTGCGTTCTCCATTGACATGTAGCAAGAAACAATGTATTGTTCCCATATATGATGCCAAAATATTATTGCCAAGAATTATTGGGACTTTGGTTATCCATGATTCAAGTAAAACCTATTTGTAACTTAATCCTTACCTTTTTTAATAGGTTGTTATACTCCAAATCTGGATTCCCTAAATCTGAGTATGAGATTCTATTATTATGTTAATGGTAGAAGATTTATATCGAAATATTATAATTTTGAACAAAATTTTAAGAATAACATCATTTTAAATCATTTCGCCTTATGAATGACATGGTGAATCGGTCACAAGTCGATACCATTTACTTCGGACACCACAGATTCCATATTGGAATAACTAAAGGACTACCAGAGAACTAGTCAACAATAGCATCCTTACCTGAGGGAAGTGTCCTCTATGTCTCAATTATGATTGTTTGGTGTTCAGTCTTTCGTCATCGACATCAACACATAAAATCAATAAACAAAATAAAAATTAATGGACTACGTAAAAGACACAAAATACTGACCTAAAGATAAATATTATTTATCTCAGAGTTGGTCATCTGTCGACTCCTGCTTAATCAAATCATTACAAAAATGAAAAATTATTAATATCTCGACTTATTATACATCATGGTGTCTTTTCAACCACCAACAAGCTTTAATTCTTTACCTAATATAACAGTCAAGGTTAATTTTTAAAATATTTATTATATGTTTGGAACAGTGATGGCTTAAATTACCCATATTAGATTTCCTTCTACAAGCCCATATATCATATACGCTAGCCCAAGGGAGTCCAAGATGGGAGAAAATTGGGTTACATTTCCGTTTTCTAATGCTAAAATCTAGTTAGGATGCTAACGATGCTATTCGCGGAACTTCTATTTTCGCTCACGATATTCTTCCGTACATAAATCATTTTCATAATATAAGTATATAATGTCTAATCATTCGGTCAATTCATCATGCTATTACTTTTTAACTTCATAAGAACATAATAAATGTTGGCAATGAATTGGGATGGTGTCAATAATGGTAGCAATAAGTTGGAAAATTAGGAAAAAGACATATAATATTGATGATTTAAAGCCCCCTTGGTTGGTGGTATCCATACGGACATTACCGTCGTTGCAAATTAAATTTGTTGCTAGTGCGGAGAAACTTATCTTTTCAAATAGAGTCTGATACATTTTCTTTCACACTTCTCTTTTCTTTTTTAAATAATATTTTCTCTTAATTTTTCATGCACTTTAAATTGAAATAAATCTAAAATATGTTAAATATCTATTCTGACAAAAAATAATTCCATCAATGGAATATATTAGCGGAAGGTCAAAAGATTGAATTTATATATTATACCATTGAATATATTTTAATAAACCGAAAAACATAATTTTACAAAACTTTTATCAATAAAACATTTGGTGCTCTGTAATTCATGCAATGTATACTTTTAAAATATACAAAATATTAATTATTTTGGTTATCTTATTATCATTCCATGTTGATAAAATTAGGCACTGAGTATTTATATTCAAATTCAACCATTCGATAAATAAATTTTTTTGAAATTGGCTGCGGGAAATGAAAATGAATCAACCAAAATCGTCAAGCCACAACGCCACGGGATTTCATCCAGTGTTGGAAAGCCTAGGAAAAGTGATTGCAATGAAATATATATATATATATATATATATATATATATATATATATATATATATATATATATATATATATATATATATATATATATATATTTCAGGGTACAGTGAAAGTTGAGATTGTAATAAAAAAATGGCCAGTCTATCCAATCAATGACTTTCTAATCAGTACAAAAAATTTGATGATGTCGCTAAAGCCAATTCTGTTCATTTACTTTTCTCTTTTCGGTTTCTGGATACAGGATGATTCACATTAACCTTGACGCCCCTAATCTGGTTCTGCAATGTTTCTAAGTTCTGACCATTGCTCAGGTTCTGCAACATACAGGAACAGCCTGAAAAGAACATGATTTTACTAAGAAGAGTAGACAGGGACAACAGTTTTCAAGTTATGTTCCCCAGTACATGGAAAATCATCTGGTGTGCACCTACAGAGAGAGAATAACGTAATGAAGAATATAAAGTAACATAAGAACAAGTATTAAATGTGGGTTTAGAACTCCGGAACATGAACCCATCCCTCCATGGATATTCAAACACAGCCTAGGTCGAACAGACATCTTGCTTAAGATTAGGTTGAATCGAACAAGTATGAATTGAAAAATGTGGGCTTAAGCTGGTCAGTTGCCAAATTGAGGTTTAAGTTTAACAAGTTTATCAGGATCAAGGTTACAAGTTGTCAATTTCTATTATCTTAGTCATGAATCAATGAAACATTTTGGTCCTAATTATGAAACTACTTTATAGTTTAAAGCATTTTTAGGCAATTTCGATTTGTGAACTGTGATGTGAATGAACATATAGACGTCATTTTTGTTCACGATGCAAAATTGTAAACGGGAAAACCTGTTGATGTATAATCAAGTCCGATTACCTTCAACGTCGTTCCTCCATTGCTGCGTAAAGCATAAACAAATCATGCATCCTAAGAATTTTTTAGGTTTGTCGAGCCAATGATATTCATAGGTGTCTTTGCCTGACTACCCTTGGCACTACCAGATGCCTGGCCAGCAGAGCCTTTAGCATGTGCCGCCTCAGTTGCTGCCATGGATTTCTTTATCTGTCAAACAATGACAAATGAAATCATAATCACCAACATCATATTAAAAATAGCAACAAAAATAGGTTAAGAAAATAAAGAACACATAGGAATAGGAAGGGAAATAAAAAAGAGTCTTCTAACACGTCTTCATGCTGGCAGGAGTAACCACACGAAACAACTAATAGATATAACATAAATCCAAAATAAGAAACCAAAACTTACAGCTGCTAGACGCTCCTTGTGAATATCACTTGTAATCTGAAATATCATCACAAATTACAACAAAATAATATGAAATTCAAAAGAGTATAAACCAATCAATAAAAAAACATAAAGATGCAACAAAGATTTCAATATCATTCTTACCTGTCTTCTGTAGCTTTTAATCTCATCACCGCCAAATCCAGGAAGTGACATGTTCCAATTTTTCTCTATATGACATGTCAATTGCGTTAGAAGTGAAACTGCCGAAAATAAAATCTGAGCATGGAATTTTTAGCAACTAACCAAGATGGAGAAGTATGTCCTTCGCTTCCAAAGTAGTTGATTTCCTATGCTTGGCCAATGAACAACCAGACCTGATTATCTATTTAAAGAATAGATAGATAATGAACATTACTGAAACTATCTAGAGAGTAAAAAAAAAAAAAAAAAAAAAAAAAAGGATAAGAGAATTATATAAATGAAGACCAGGAGCAATTGAGAACATAGTTCATTTCCATAAAAATTAATCATCATCAATAGAGTAATTCATAAAACAACTCATGGCAAATTACTTTAGGATAAAATTATCAACAATGAGTGAAAAAATAAACAATTATAATCATTGTTCACAATTAATCATCTTCTAAAAATATGTCATTTTGTATTTTTATTTATTTTGTAAAAAAACATCTTTTAAAGACTAGGTTATATATACAAACATAACTAGCAGAGAGGAGGTAAAATGACATAATTTTGAAGAAATTGACATTATTACCAAGGGACTGGACTGCCATAATTTTGTAAAGATTGTATCCAAGTTGGGAATGAAAAACATCTATTCACCAGTTTGAGGGGGAGTGTGGGAAATCAAATAGTATTTTAGGAAATATAATAACTCTATTTTATTCTAGGATCCCTTGATTTATGAGATTGTTTCTAATTATTCAAATCTGTACATATTACAAGGAAATATACAAATTTCCTAATTTATTCTTTCCTAAAATACTATTTGATTTCCCACACTCCCCCTCAAGCTGGTGAATAGATGTTTTCCATTCCCAGCTTGGATACAATCTTCTCAAAATTATGGCAGCCCAGTCCCTTAGTAAGAATGTCTGTAATTTGGTCATGAGAGGACACATATGGAGTGCATATCAAGCTTTTCTTTGATGAAGTGTCTGTCTACTTCAATATGCTTTGTTCTATCATGCTGCACTAGGTTGTGGGCTGTGCTGACTGCTGACTTATTATCATAATAGAGCTTCATAGGTTCTTTTCACTTTATCCTCAAGACTTCTAAGATGATTTTAAGCCATAGTAACTCACATATACCTTGTGCCATGGCTCGGAATTCCGCTTCAGCACTGGACCGAGCCACTACACCCTGCTTTTTGCTTATCCAAGTCACAACATTTCCTCCAAGAAAGGTGCAATATCCTGTAGTTGACCTCCTATCCACAATTAACCCTGTATAATCAACATCAATATAGGTTTCAAGCTTCACATTACCATTCCTTTTGAATAGAATCCCTCTTCTTGGAGTTCCTTTAAAGTACTATAAAATTATGTGGGCAGCTTGTAAATGGGTCTCCTTTGGACTATGCATAAATTGGCTAATTAAACTCACTGTATAAGCAATATCTGGCCTGGTATGTGACAAATATATAAGTTTGCCCACTAATCTTTGGTACATATCTTTTTTAACAGCAACATCTTCTTCTGTATTTCCAAGCTTTAGGTTTGGTTCTAATGGGGTACTAGTAGATTTGCAAGCTGCCTTGCCAGTTTCCTTGAGCAAATCAGTGATGTATTTTTGCTGAGATATAAATATCCCTTTCTTGGAGTGGGCAACTTCAATTCCCAAAAAATATTTTAGTTTTCCCAAGGTCTTGATCTCAAATTCATTGCCTAAGCATTGACTCAATAATTGCTGCTCTTTTTTATTATCTTCAGTTAATATTATATCATCCACATACACCAATAATATTGTTACTCCCCCTGACTTAGAATGTTTAAAGAACAAAGTATGGTTCCCTTGGCTTTGTTTGTAACCCAAACCTGTCATAACTTTAGTAAACCTGTCAAACCATGCACGGGGGGACTGTTTTAGCCCATATAATGCCTTTTTCAACTTGCAAACAGTGTTGGCAACAACATCTTTACCATATCTCGAAGGTATCTCCATATAAATTTCTTCTTCAAGGTCTCCATGTAGGAAAGCATTCTTAACATCAAATTGTTCCAAGTTCCAACCATAATTGGCAGCAAGGGACAATATCACCCTAACTGTGTTCATTTTGGCAACCGGAGCAAAGGTCTCCAAATAATCAACTCCATATGTTTGGGTGAATCCTTTAGCAACTAATCTTGTCTTATATCTCTCAATTGATCCATCAACCTTGTATTTCACTGTATAGACCCACTTACATCCAACTGGTCTCTTTCCTATTGGTAAGGTGACTAACTCCCAGGTGTTGTTCTTCTCCAATGCCTCCATCTTAACATCCATGGTTTGCCTCCATTGTCAGACAATGCCTCAGATAGGGTATTAGGTAGAAGTGCAGTGTTTAGGTTTATTAGGAAGGTTTTATATGTAGGAGAGAAATTTTTAAAGGACAGGTAATTTGAGAGAGGGTAGAGTGGCTGTTTAGTGCATTTTCTTATCCCTTTTCTAATGGCAATTGGGAGGTCAGGATCATTTTGGGTTTCAATTTCAACCTGCACAGCTGGAGAAAAAATTGTTACCTCTTTTTATGGAGTCAAGTTGGATTCTTGAACATGGCTTGATCCTGGAATGGCCTTAATCTTCCTTGAGTACACCATCTTCTTACCAAATTTTTCAGCTTCAACATCTCCTTGATCAGCTTCACAATTAATTTCACTTTCTTGACCAACTTACTTTTCTTGACCAATCCCTTGACCTGTTTCACTTGTTACAACTTCAATTTGATCTTGTTTAGGTTCAAATATCAAGTCTGGAAGAATGAAAAAATCAGAATTACTACTTTCCTTATCTTCCCTGAAACTCTCCCCCTGAAGATAAGGTTGATGGAAATAGGCCTCTTGTTTATTGAAGGTAACATCCCTAGACACACAAAATTTTTTGGATGGAGGGTGGTAGCATTTATACCCTTTCTAAGTGGATGAATAACCAACAAAGACACACTTTAAGGCTCTAGGATCAAGTTTCCCCCTATCTGAACTATGAATATGAACATATGAGATGCACCCAAAAACTCTTGGTTTAAGATTATTTGTAGTGGACAGGTTTGGATAGAAAGATGACAAAACTTCCATAGGGCTTTTTGATCCTAAGACTCTAGAGGGCAGTCTATTGATAAGGTGTGTTGTTGTAAGGACAGCTTCCCCCCATAAATTTTTTGGGACACTTTTTTAGAACAACAATGCCCGAGTTTGATTTAATAGATGTCCATTTTTCCTCTCTGCGACCCCATTCTGCTATGGTGTTTTGACACAAGAGGACTCATGAATTATACTTTCTTTTTGACAAAAAGAATTAAGGACATGATTGAAGTAATCTTTGGCATTATCTGACCTAAGCCTCTTAATATTAACACTAAACTAATTTTTTATCAAGGAGTAGAAGCTTCTGATTTTTGTTTAAGTAGGAAAACCCAAGTGACCCTTATACAATTATCTATAAAGATGACAAACCATCGAGCACCAGACACATTAGGAACATTAGAATGTCCCCCATACATCAACACATTAGGAACATTAGAATGTCCCCCATACATCAATATGAACAAGATAAAAAGAGAAATTGCTAATTTTATTACTTATTAGAAAAGACACACGCTTGTGCTTAGCAAGTTCACACACCTCACAATGAAGACTCTCACCATCTAACTTGGTAAACAGAGAGGGAAACATAATTTTGATCACTCCAAAAGAGGGATGTCCCAACCGACAATGATAAAACATGATTTTTTCTCTGTTGGTCATCAAGGATTCAGATATAAAGGAGTGAGAGATTTTGTTCTTGCTAGACAAACTTGGATCTTAAAGATAATAAAGGTCATTCCATTTTCTAGCATGTCCAATCATCTTACCTGAATCATTGTCCTGAAATACACAATGATCGTTCAAAAAAACTTTACATAACAAATCCTTTATAAGTTTTTGTATAGAAACTAGGTTGGTGGATAGCTTTGGGACATGAAGAACATCTTTTAAGGTTATTATTAAAGGATTGATTTGGATATTTCCTTGACCATCTGCTATGGCAATTTTCTTGTTACTGGGACATGGGAAATATGTGGAGAAGTGTTTGGCTAATGGTGTCATGTGGTCTGTGGCTCCAGAGTCCAATATCCAATAATGGTTAAAAGGTGTATCTGAGACATTTAATCCAAAAGAAAGTGGAAACTTACGCCAAAGAACACACACCTGTGAGTTTTTCCAGCTTATTAAGAAAGGTTCTCACTCTTTCTACCTCCTCTTGATTAAGATGGGCAGCAGCTTCTGGATTATTTTCTTCATTTGTTTCAGCAGCAACATAAACTTGTCCTCCTTTCCTTGAGGAGCCTCCTTTGTGTCCCCCTTCTCGATCTCGATTTAAAGGTTTCCCATGTAACTTCCAACACTTCTCTCGGGTATGATGAGGCTTATTGCAGTAGGTACACCAGAGACCATCACTTTTCTTCTCCACATTTGTTGATCCTCCTTTCTTCTGTTCGGTTACCATGGCCAAAGTCTAATCTCCTGTATGGTCAGCCACCATTGCTGAGTTCTCTACTGCTGGACTCTCTAACATGAGACCCCTTCTACTTTCTTCACTTCTCACAATAGCCACCACTTCATTGAAGCATGGTATCTTTTGCTTCCCCAATATTTGAATCCTAACTTGATCAATTCAAGATTCAAACCAACAAGGAAATCATAAACTCTGTCTTGTTCAATATACTCCTTGAGAAGTGTTGAATCTTCAGTACATTTGGCTTTTATGACTCTATAATGGTCTAGCTCCATCCATAATGATTTCAGCTGATTGGCATATTCTGTAACAATCGTGTTCCCTTGTTTTGCTACCAAAGTTTTCACCTTTACTTCACATACGTGAGCAGCATCTTTGGCTTTAGAGTAGGTTTGCTCTACGGCATCCCAAATCTCTTTTGCCGAATTAAGGAACATGCAGGTGTCGTTGATTTCTGGAATCATTGAATTCCACAGCCACGCCATGATCATTGAATCTTCTTCATCCCATGTAGTAAACTTGGGATCCTCCTGTTTAAGTCCAGACTCCATCAGGTGACTCAACTTCCCCTTTCCCTTCAACACTGTACGAACAAGTTGGGCCCACTTCAAATAATTTCTTCCATTTAGTCTATATGCAGAATGAATATTCTGCAGTTCTCTAGATTGCTGGGATTGGGTATTCCTTGTTTCTGGGGTTGGATTCACAACTTCCTCTTCTCTTGACATTATAGCAAGAAGGTGTGATGCTGCAGCAATGCAGACTGTCATCTTAGGGTTAAGAAAAATGCAGCAACAATGCAGGCTGCCGTCTTAAGGTTTATAGTGCGCAGACAGAGCTTCCTAGATCGGAAGCTCTAATACCATCTGGAAAATTAGATTAAATGAAATATGATTTTATTATTTTAATACAAAGAGATGATATAAGATATATACAGGAGACCTAAGCTATTTTAGGAAATATAATAACTCTATTTTATTCTAAGATCCCTTGATTTATGGGATTGTTCCTAATTATTCAAATTTGTACAGATTACAAGGAAATATACAAATTTCCTGATTTATTCTTTCCTAAAATATTATTTGATTTCCCACATATATACAAACATAACTAGCAGAGAGGAGGTAAAATGGTGAGCCTTAAAATAAGGAGACTAAATAAAAATCTTATCAGCATGCAAATACTCACAGACTCCAGAAAATTTTCTGCGATATCCACAAGAATATCAGCAACTTCAGGATCCAGCTTCTCCAATGGATCTACCTGCCAATAAAGCATAAAAGTAAAACATAGGAAAACAAGAAACATGTTGGGAAATGTAGGGCAGTTACAAGATTGTCAAATCATTAAAATTATGAACTTTGAAATGCCTCATGCCATATTCAATCTGATAATCCAAGTTAAATTATAAATCCATGTTGTAAAAATGAAAGTCGAACTATATTTCTGCAGAACAAAGTGCTTAAAGGAATCATCCATTAAGAAACAGAGGGCAATGGCAACTACAAGAAGTTGAAAGTTCTGGGTAAACATTTCTGATAACCACCAAAAGAGAATAAATAGCACACACCTCTATAGTTCCATTTTTTCAGCTTAACTTCAAGAAAATAATTGGCTCCTTCTTTAGAAGTTCTCTCAATCTCAGGAAGTTGCAAAAAGAAATAGTTTTCACGAAATAAGCTACTCCAAAGGGAAATTAGGTTAGGCCAGTGGCTTCAAAACAATTGAACTGCATATAAGTTCCTAAATTAAGGCTATGTTTGGTTTAGTTTGGGGTGCTCCATGCTCTAAAGTATGTTTGAACACTGATATTTTGTCATGAAACTCGATATTATAGAAGCAAGATATAACTCTAAAATAAAAGGAAAAAAAAAGTTTCTTCAGCCGATACGAGAACACCTATTGACCAACCAAGAAAGAGCTACTATAACATACCAAGGCAAACCAGACCAAAAATATCAGGTCAGAAGCTTTGAGGGCAGGAACAGAGATGGCTGTGAAAAGGCATGACATGATCAATGGGGCAGAATTCAACACAGAAGCTTTGAAAGTAGGAACAGAGATGGTTGTGAAAAGGCATGACATGATCAATGGAGCAGAATTCAACACAGAAGCTTTGAACTCCTCTCTACAAAGATTGTGTGTGAATGGGAAGGTGGAAGAGATTAGGATTAATAGACCCATTTGTTTGTGCTTTTGTTTTTTAAATGAGCATATTTCTATTTATTTTTTGTGTTTATCTAATCTGCTCATTTTAAAAATAAGATGTTTTCTGCTTATTTTAATAAACAAATCTTATTCTCTACTTAAATAAGTGATTATTTTAACAATCACTTAGTTCATAAACACTTAATTTAAGTTTAAAAAGACTGGCCCAATATGGGTGAGAATTTATGTATTTGGCAACCTGGGTCTCAAAACCTGACCAATGAGCCCAGGTACAACAAATGTGTCTAGATACAACAAATGTGTCTAGATCGGGAATGGTTACATTTTAGATCCTATGACTGAGCAAGTAAGACTAGTGATTTCACTCTATTCCCACAGTTGCAATCCAAGGTCCGATCCACCACTTCCAGACCAAAGATCTTGACAAACTCAAGCATTTTTTTTTTGGACTAAGGTAACACAATCCAATAATGAAATCGTTATTTCTCAAATAACATTTATATGTGACAATCATGACGCTCTTCATATTAGGTCAAATCCCCTCTTACATGAAAGGACCAAACATATTAAGATTGATGATCATTTTATTAGAGAAAAGATTATATTTGGGGGAATGAAGACTAAGTTTGTTAATTCTAATGATTAATAAGCAGATGCGTTTACCAAATCATTACAAGGACCTAAAACTGATTATATTTGTAACGAGCTTAGGGCATATAATTTATATGCACCAATTTGAAGAAAAGTGTTAAGTGTAACCACGAGATCGTATGTTTCTATGATCTTTGTCACCTTCTCCGAGTTTGTGTGTCTTCTAGATCGCATTTTCAATGCATCATGTAGGATTGTTGATGAAGATTGTTGGAAGTCCCACATCGCCTACCTCATGTCATTTGGTATGGTTTAAATACATGTTAGGTTACTCCACATATTGCCAATTTGTTTTATGTTGGAACATTAATATGGTATCAGAGTCAAAAGCTAACATCTTTTCGGTTATTGTCATGGGCCAAAAGTTGTCATTTAATTGGGTCAAAAGTACCCTATGCCTGGTTCGGCAGGCTTCGTTGGAGAGGGTGTGTTGGAAGTCTCACATCGCCTATCTCATAACATTTGCTATGGTTTAAATACATGTTAGGTTACTCCCACATATTGCCAATTGGTTTTATGTTGGAACCTTAACAAAGATCAAAACTCGTAACAGCATAACAATCTTCTCCAAGTTCATTTGTTCCACTTCTGCACTTACAGTGGATGTAGTGGGTGTGGCGGCTACGACGTCATCTCGTGGGTGTGGCGATTGTGACACTATTGAGGGGTGTTGCAACTAGGTCGTTGGTGTGCAACTTCCATGTGTGACCTAAGTATTATTAGGTTAAATCTCCTCACCAGCTCAACAATCCTAAAGCCCAATAACCCAAGCAAATCCTACTTTCAAACTAAAAAAAATTAATGCACTGCGAAGGCAACCTCAATCATAATGAATAAGAATGTCCTCCATTAAAATTTAAATATTTGACATATTAATTTCATAAATTTTGTAGGATCTTATGATTCGTGTTACAATTTTTCGGCTTAGAATTTATACTACCCTTTCGGATCTTAAGTAAGATCTCAATTTTGACTACCTTGGATGTAAGGGGCTTAGCCCCACATCACTCATTTATTTCCTTAAACTTAGTATTTTTCTTATATATAAAAGGATAACACTATGTGCTTAATACACATTAGGGATTCAGCCTATGCCTCTTATTTCAACAAAGGGCAAGAGGATGAAGTTCTTTGCATCTCAACTCTAGAAGAGTAGGATGTTCTAATTGATGTGGTTTGTGAAAGAGATAAAGTTATTTAAGATCACTTGAATTTGGGTTTAATTTGAAAATTTATTATTAGACCTTAGCCATATAGATGTCCTTTATATTTGACTTGGTAGTTGATATTTGATAATGTGGTATTTTGATTAGGCTACTTAGACTTAAGTGATTAGGTATTTAACTTGTTTTATTTGTCACTCATGAGTTAAGACTTGGTTGACATGAGTTTTTTCTTATGCTTTATGATGAGTTTAAGTTTCATTAATTATTTTACAGTATGACTTGGTATATGTTTGTATCATTATATTTGTATATATCTCATATTCACGTAGGAGTAGGATCGATAATCTTTATTACATCCCATGATTTACAATCTTGTGAGCCCCTCATGGTCCTACTCATAATTTCAATTTTAACTACCTTGATCCTATTCCTTATATGTCTAATATGGACCTAGGGAATTATAAAATTACATATAATCAGAGAATCCATGATATTCTTTTTAAAAGGATGCGAACTGACCAAAATGATTAATTCAAGTCCTCTACATATTAAATCATTTCCTTTTCATCAGGAATCATACAAGACACCTCCAGCATTCCTACATGAACTACAAAATCAAGAGACTTTCGGCTAGTAATTTATTGAATAATAGGCTCTGGAAATTAGAATATAATAAGCCAGAAAATTTTCTATGGAACACATGAATGTAGCATAGTGCACCTGATTGACTAGCTCATGGATACTTCTTTTGCTGAGAATACTATTACAAGATTCATCAGTATCTGCATTTGTCAATCTACTTTGACTCCCTGGTTGAACTGTACTGGCTTGTGCTGCCACAAGGGATGAAGGTTTCTGATTTCCAGGCCCCTGTAGTCTCATAACCTGCTGCTGGTGAGGCAGGTGAAGAGGAGCCCTGGATGGTGGGGGTTGCCCAAAATGCTCCTGTGATTGATTAGACAGCAAAGGCGGTTGTTGTTGCTGCTGTTGTTGCTGGGATGATGAAGGTGTGGATTGCTGCTGTGGCGGAATATGTGATCTCTGCTGAATGGATTGTGGGTTCAATTGCTGTCTATAAGCCGGGGATGGCAAAGGAGGCTTCCCTTGTGACCCAGATGATAACCATGGCTGATTAAGTGACTGCACACTTTGTGATGAACCTTGAGATGGAGTCGCAGGTGAACCCACTGATGAGGGTCTCATAATTCCATGACCTTGGAAGCTCTGAAGAAAATGCAGCGAATTACAAAACTACCAACCTTTTTTTCCTCAAAATATGCATGTTGCATGAAAAGCACAAGCAGTACAGCATAACAGATGCAAGTGAGCAAGCCTCTCAAATACACAACAATTGAAATTAAGAAAATCTTAATATATTTACAATCTTACACACTAACAAGTCAAAACGACACATCAAGTTTCAAAACTTGTATAAATAAATATATTTTTTAAATCATATTCCTTTACCACCCGTAAACTAGGGAGAACACCCTTCCTCCATGCAGAACCGAAACCTGCCATTTTGGAAGTCTGAAGTGCATTCAAGGATCCCTCATAAGATACAATCATAAAAGCAATTCATAAAAAAGCACGACATTGATTCATAAAAAGCACCTAGCTATATCACTATATTTCTAAACTTTCTAACCCACCTTAAATCTATCGGCCCCAACATTTTAAAAAACAGCCCATGACTGCGGTTTCAGCTGCAACTTCATAGTTTTAGAGTCTCAATGACCAGAACTCAATCCCCATTTTGGTCATATCCGCCATATTTTTTTCCCGCAACATCAAGAAATGCCACAAATCAAATTTAAAGCCTTGAATGTAACAAACCCTCTAGGCCTAGCATAAAAATGAATTAGTGATAAGCATTGTCAAAAACATTTACACTAACTTGTGAACCACCGGGTTGATTATTCGGGGCAGACGAAGGAGGTCTAAGAGACGATTGCACGGGCCTCTGTTGATGAGCAGCGATTCCCCCAGGCCTCATTTGAGACCCTAACATCCCCATTCCTTGCACGGGTGTTCTCACCTGAGCGTAGTAACATTCATATACAAGAAATTACACTAGTCAACGAGCATGAAAAAAAAATGTAGCCACATTCATATTCAAAATAACGAAAAAATGCATAATATTACTTGAGAGGTGCTTGAATTGGAGGTAGATTCAGCAACACTGACTCCGGTTCGGCCCAGCCCACCAAAGTGTTGACCAAAGGATGACGAAAACGGAGGGGAGGGGCTCTGGTGGTGCGCGGGTACACCGATTGCCATGCCACCTCTCGGCGCTGCGGGGCCGCCGGGAGCGGAGGGCGGCGGAGAAGCGGAAGTGAAGTGCGGGAACTGCGGCTGCGACGGAGGCAAAGAGCGGTTGAAAGATTGAGGAGGGCGAGATTGGGGAGGCGTGGTAGTGGCGGGTTTGGGGTTCGGGGCTTGTGTTGGGTTTGGGCTAGGGTTAGGGTTAGGGTTTGGGGAAGTATGTGGTGGGGCTGAGATAGGAGGGGTTGATGATGTGGAAGGTGGAGGGAGAGGAGGGGCTGGTTTTGGTGGTTGAGGTTGCGAGGCTTCAACGGCACTCCGGCCGGTGGAGCCCGTCGCCGGAGGTTGAGAATCCATAGAGAAATGAGAATGCAATTGAAAATTTGAAATAGAGGAATGTCACTTGCTGAACACACGCTGTTCGATATTGCTTGAAATTTACCTCCAAATACTTGGTTCTTGGTTGGGTAGTAAGTGGTAACTTGTAATAAAGAAAAAAAAATAATAATATTATATCCATTAAACAAAATGTTTTATAATAAACATAATTACATTAAGACTTACCAAACATAGATATAATAAGTAAAACCTATAATATTTTTAAAAAAATTTAAAATCAATAATGTTTTATTAATATATATAATATAATTATATATTAAATTATTATATTTAAAATATAAATTCATTTTATTAATATAATTAAATTTAAAAAAATATTTTTATTTTTATTTTTATTTTTTTGTTATTTTTTTATTCTTTAAAGGTTCATTTTGTCTTAATACAGGATTAGGTGAAACTTAAAAACAAAAATCTATATAAAATATAAGTAGGTTAGTCTTATTTGATAAAATTAAATATTAGATTTAAATGGTAATTTAGATATTTATGTTAGTTTAAATTTAACAAATATTTATGTTAGTTTTGGATATTTTGTTTAGGCATATATTTTAAATAAAATATCTAGGATTAAGGATATGGGATATGGGTAGTTCATTCTGAATTTATAAATACTCATTTATATCTTTCAATTTTCACAATATAGAGAGTAATAATATTCAGTTTCCTCAATATCTTTGTTATCAAATTGGTATCAAAGTTAGGGTTTGAGTGTTTGAGTGTGAGAGAGCTTGAAGAGACTGATGACCAATTTAACAAATAGTGTGGCTCTATCCTAGTTCACAAAAGCAGTCAATTATGATAATTTGAGTCTCTAGATGAAGGTCCTTCTTAGAGTTCAAGATAATTGGGAGATGGTTTTGAAGAACCAAAAAGCAGTAAACTAATTTCAGCAGTCGCAAACAAAGTGTTGAAAGAGAAGTGTGTGAAGGATAACACATCCCTATAACTTTGAGAAAATAACAAGTACTAAAACTTCAAAAGAAGTGTGGGATGCACTAGAAAGAGCATACAAGAGCGATGACCGAGTCAAACAAGTTCGGCTACGAATACTACGTGGTGAGATGGAGAGCATGACAATGAAGGAGTCAGAAGGAGTTTTCGAATATATTATATGTATTGAAACTGTGGGGAATTAGTTTAATCGAAATAGAGAGGTGTTTTCTAAAGTTCGTGTTGAGGAGAAAATCTTGAAGAGAACTATGTTAGAATCGCGCAGCGGAATGTTTGCTTGAACGGACAAAAACCAAGAGGGGGGGGGGGGTGAATTGGTTTCTTAACAAAAATTAGGTTTTAAAAATTTTCCCCAAATTTTACCGATTCAAAAGTTGTGTAAACGTAAATAGGATAAGGATAGAGTCTTACACAGAAGATTTATACTGGTTCGGATCAAAAGACCTTACGTCCAGTTGTTAATCACTCAAACAGAGGATTAACGTTGTCACTATAATCAAAGTTATACAAGCAGATTACAAATGAAAAGATAAGGTAACGAAAACACCTCTCTTGAGTCACACAAGAGATGAAGAACAACTTTCCCTAGAGACAGCACAACACACAATCCACCAAGAACTCCACTTAGTGATTCTTATCGCTTCTAGCCCACACTAGGTTTCAAAAGCCCCTTTTTCCTCCAACAAACAGTTCTCTGGCAATCACAACTCTCAACTTTTGTTTGAAAAAGGTTGTTCAATTTGCAGAGAGCCTTAGAGAACCTTAAGTAGATGAATTAAGGTTTGGGAATTGGAGATTTTCGAAACTTGGTGTATTGGGACTAGGGTTTTCGAAAATAGGTTTAATTTGAAGTTCAAAATGCATATCTGACTGAAATAATCGATTATCTCAAGTGTTAATCGATTATTATAGAGTCAAAATCAACAGGAACCTATAACGCACTGTCTTAATCGATTATTTGGGTTGTTAATCGATTAACAGCCCTGTTAATCGATTATTCTAGAGAGCTGATATAGAAAATGGTTTTTCTCTCTGTAATAATCGATTATTTAGCCTGTTAATCGATTAAACCAGTGTGTTTTTGATAAAAATGAGTTTTTGAAGCTTCTAAAGAGTAAACTATGTGCTGGCTATCTTAGACTCTAATATTACAGACTCAAAATCATCAAAACAGAGTTATTACACAAGAATACAAGTCTTCAACTATTTAAGTCCATTGTTCTTGAATCATCATCAAAATCAACAAGCTTCATGTCCATGTAACTTCAACATTCATGTTCTTGTATGTTTCAACAATCTCCCCATTTTTTATGATGATCAAAATTTTCTTTTAAAGCTTTGTAATAACCTGTTTTATCTGTCACACTAACAAAAACATTAACCATACCAGATAATATTTAAATTTTATCATAAGAGGCTTTAAATATTTCTCCCCCTATTTTGATTATAATAAAAAAATTAAGAGCTCCCCCTCAAAATATGCATAACTTGGAGATAACTCCCCCTCAAACAAAGCAATAAAAGAATACAAAATTTATTTCATAAGTGAAAGTAATTTACAACACAAGAAATGAAAACAATATTAAAATTCTTCACTATCGCTATGAAAGTGAGCATCAAATTTATTCTCTAAGTGACACACTTTATCATCTACGTCAGAGATACGACGAATGATTTCCTCATGTCGTACTCCAGAGAGAGTGAAGAATGCCTGCATCCTCTGGTTCATATCAGATAACATGTCTTCCACAGATTGACGGGTTTCAGGAGGAGCAGAAGATGTTCCAGCACTTTGAATCTGATCAGAGGGAAACTCAACAGCAAGAGGCATATCTTCGTCAGAATCTTCATCATCTGCATCTATGTTTGGAACGTCATCCTTGTGAACATAAGTATTATTGACACGCACCATTTGAAGTTGGGTTAATGTGTTATCCAGCATTCGGTTTAAGTTTGTCGTTCGTACAATTTGTTCCCCTTCGACATTCACTCCTTTGTATTCAAGAATGCGAGAGATAAGGAGAGCATATGAAATTTTGAAGGTAGGATGACGTTTGGCCTTTAGCATAGTCATTGTGACAAGGCTGCCCCAATCTATTGGCTCACAATTCATTATTGCATGAATAATGTGAAGATCTATTGAAGAGCATTGGGCATGGTTGGTTTCCCGGGGACATAAGATCCAGACGAGTAGATGCAAGAGCAGGCGTTCCTCCTTCTTTAATGGTCCAGCTAGAAGAAGACGCCCAATCTCCATGGAAGGGTTACGAAGAAAAGAACGGTAAGCCATGATCCTATCAAAGTCATCTAACTCGGCAAAAATATTAATAGCATCATCTCTTATAGGAAAATGTGCAACGTTTTCCCATATATCGTCATCAAGAATAATGGATACTCCCTTAACACGAGAGGTAGCTACTTGATCTCTAAATTTAAAGAAAGAGTAAAATACCCTAACTAAGTCAGGATAATATGTACCTTGCATTTGGATAAAAGGGAGAACTCCTTGAATTTCAAGAAGATTAGGAAAATTAAATCCCCTATTGATGAATTGATCACCAATAAAGAATTTTGGAGTAATAATACCTCGTTCCTTCCAAAAATTGAGAAATTCCTGTCGACCCTCAGGATCGGAGATCCATCCTTCAACAGAATTAGGACGGGGATGAGAGGCAGGTGCAGATCTTCTTCTGGTGGGAATTTTAGCACGAGAAGATGAGGCCATTTTAGAATTAGAGGAATAACAAGAGAGTATAGGAAGACAAGTGATGTTAGAAGAAGGCAAGAATGATTGAATGATGCTAGAAAGCTTTGATTCAAGAGTTTGAGGTGTGGAGAAGTGAAATGGAGGTTTCCTATTTATAAACAACATCTCTAACGGTCATAAACGGTCATTTGGGAGTGCATAGGGACCAAAAGAGCCGTTGGCAATGGCTAGAAAACAAAAACTATTAGGTTTAATCGATTAAAACTTTTAATAATCGATTAAACCAGTAACAGACCCCTTTAATCGATTAAATCAAGCTATTAATCGATTAAAGTTGTAGTTAATCGATTATTTGATGAAATAATCGATTAATCCAATGAGTAATTTCATATTTTGGACATCTTAGGTGCAAATAATCGATTATTCCAGAGAGTTCATCAAATTTTTGAGGTTTAGACACATGATAATCTATTAACACCCTACATAATTGATTATAACATTACAACCATCCAAAAACTGTTTAATTAAGCAAAATTTAAGTTATTTCTAATATCCCTAAGTCTCTTCTAAGATCATAGAATCTATCATTGGGAAGAGGCTTAGTAAAAATATCCGTTAATTGATGCTTTGTAACAACATACTCAATTTTACAGTTTCCTTTACTTATATGATCTCTCAAGAAATGATGTCTAATTTTCATATGTTTAGTCCTAGAGTGCATTACTGGATTCTTAGTAAGATTGATTGCACTTGTATTATCACACATAAAAGGAATATCATTTAGAAATATACTATAATCTTCTAGTTGTTGTTTCATCCACAAAATTTGAGCATAACAATTACCAGCTGCAACATATTTAGCTTCAGTGGTGGATAAAGCAACACATGCCTGTTTCTTATAATGCCAAGATACTAATGATGACCCTAATAAATGACAAGTTCCACTAGTACTCTTTCTATCTATTTTGCATCCACCATAATCAGCATCAGAATAACCTATTAAGCTTGGAGAAGCTTCAGATGGATACCATAAACCAAAACCAGTAGATCCTTTTAAATATTTTAAAATTCTTTTTACTACAGTTAAGTGAGATTCTTTTGGACATGCTTGAAATCTAGCACACACACAAACAAAATGCATAATATTAGGTCTGCTTGCAGTCAAGTATAACAGTGAACCTATCATACCTCTATACATAGATTGATTAATTTCCAAACCTGATTCATCCTTGTCTAAATAGCATGAAGTTCCCATGGGTGTGTTAGCTTCCTTTGAAGTGTCCATTCCAAACTTCTTGAGAATCTCTTTGCAGTATTTGGTTTGAGAGACAAAAATTCCATCTTTAAGTTTCTTGATTTGAAGTCCAAGGAAGAATGTTAATTCTCCCATCATAGACATTTCAAACTCTCCCTGCATTATCTTAGCAAATTCTACACACAAAGAATTATTAGTTGATCCAAAAATGATATCATCAACATATACTTGAACCAATAAGATATGTTCTTTTACTTTCTTTATAAACAAATTAGAATCAATTTTTCCTCTAGAAAAATCATTTGAAGTTAGAAAGCTACTTAATCTTTCATACCAAGACCTAGGAGCTTGTTTCAATCCATATAATGCTTTCTTCAATTTAAAAATATGATTAGGATAACTAAAATCTTCAAATCCAGGGGGTTGCTCCACATAAACTTCTTCTTTAATAAACCCATTCAAAAATGCACTTTTAACATCCATTTGATATAATTTAAATTTCATTAATGATGCATAAGCAAGAATTAGGCGTATAGCCTCTAACCTGGCAACATGAGCATAAGTTTCATCATAATCATTACCTTCCTCCTGACAGTAACCTTTGGTAACAAGTCTGGCTTTATTCTTTGTTATATTTCCATCTTCATCAAGTTTGTTTCTAAACACCCATTTAGTTCCAATTACTTGATGTGATTCTTCTCTTGGGATTAATTCCCAGATTTGATTCCTTTCAAATTGATTAAGTTCCTCTTGCATACCTATGCACCATTGGTCATCTTTAAGCGCTTCCTCAACATTTTTGGGTTCTATCTGTGACATAAAAGCTACAAAAATGCAGAAATTAGTCATATTTCTAGTTCTTACCCCTTTTGAGATATCACCAATAATATTGTCCATTGAAAGTCCTCTTGGTGATTGTCATTCTTTTGCTAATTCAGGTGTTTGAGAAGGCTCATTTTCTTCCAAATACAATTATTCAAGAGCCTCTCTTATGTACTCATCATCACCTGCAAGTTCTTTATTTGACTCAAGAAAATTTCCCCCAAGGTCTACAATTTCATCAAAAGTAACATGTATAGATTCTTCAACATTTTAGGTTCTTCTATTAAAAACTCTATAACCTTTGCTAGTTAATGAATAACCTAAGAAAATGCCCTCATCGACTTTTGAGTCAAATTTTCCTAAGTTGTCATTTCCATTATTTAACACAAAGCACTTACATCCAAATATTTCCAAATGAGCAACATTAGGTTTTCTACCATTTAACAATTCATAGGGAGTTGATTTTATAATTGACCTAATGAGCATTTTATTCAAAACATAACATGCAGTACTTACAACATCAACCCAAAAGTATTTAGGAACATTTGATTCTTTAACATTGTTCTAGCAAGTTCCTCTAGTGACCTAGTTTTCCTTTCAACTACACCATTTTATTGGGGAGTCCTAGGTGCAGAAAAATTATGCAATATTCCATTTTCCTCACAATAATTTTCAAACCTTTCATTTTGAAACTCACCACCATGGTCACTTCTTAAAAATTTAATTCTTAAGTCTTTTTCATTTTGAATTTGCTTTACAAACTTCCTAAAGACCTTAAAAGCTTCACTTTTCAATGTTAAGAAAAATGTTGAAGTATATCTAGAAAAGTCATCAACAATCACAAGAGCATAATAATTTCCACCAAAACATTTTATCCTAGAAGGACCAAATAAATATAAATGTAATAATTCTAAAGGTTTTGATGTGGAAATAACATTCTTTGATTTAAATGATGATTTTACTTGTTTACATTTTTGACATGCATCACATAATCTATCTTTTTCAAATTTTAACTTAGGCAAACCAATAACTAAGTCTTTTGATATCAACTTGTTTAAATGATGCATATTTATATGAGCCGCTCTCTTATGCCATAACCATAGGTTCTCTTCCTTAGCAACTAAGCATGTTATATTAGAGTCATGTATACAATCCAAATCAATCAAATATATATTATTATGCCTAATGCCTTTCAATGCTACATTTTCGGAATCTATCAAATGTATGGTACAAAACTTACTTTCAAAAATTACCTTAAATCCTTTGTCACATAGTTGACTTATGCTAAGGAGATTATGCTTTAGCCCATCAACAAGAAACACATCCTTAATCTCCAAAGTGTTTGCACCACCTATATTTCCAATTCCAAGAATTTTTCCTTTGTTGTTGTCCCCATAAGTTACATATCCTTGTTCTTTAGCTTTGAAACTCACAAATTTCGTTTTGTCTCCGGTCATATGTTTAGAGCATCCACTATCAAGATACCACATAGACTTCTTTGATTTGGAAGTTTCCTACAAAACAAGAACATAGTAAACTTAGGTCCCCATAACTTTTGGGTCCTAGGGGTTAGAGACAAACAAGTCATTTAACAATAGGAACCCAAATGTATTTTCCTTTAGGAACACCAAAATGTTTTATTTTACATCTATTTGAAGTATGACCATCACTACTAAAAATTCTTATTTTTCATGGGAATATTTTTGCAAAGTTTTGGTAAAAATTGCAAGAAATAAGTTTTCTATAAATTTAAACAATTTTTTGCAAGAAAATTGGCAGAAAAAAACTAGTTTTCTAGTAGTGCATGTTTCATACAATAAAAACATGCTTTAGATGTAGCTTTTGAATATGATGCAATTCTAACAATAGATGTTTTAGATCCTTTTTCAACTCATACTGTTCTATTTTTAATTTTAGGTTTTTTCAAACGAACATGATGGTTTACTCTATTTTGAGCAATAACAATTTTATCTTTATTATTATTACTTAATTCCTTCTCGGCTTTATCAAGCAAATGATTAAGTATATCAATATCATATCCATACTCTTTACAAGATGCACATGCTATATTCTTATCATCCTTTTCATCTATACATACAATTTTCGTTTCTATGGTTTCTTTTTCCTCTAAACATGCAATTTTCGTTTTTAAGGACTCTACCTCCTTTTCGGATCTATTTAAACTCTTTTTCACAACTTTGTATTCATTTTTCAAGTCCTTAAAGGCATTAAACAATTCATTATATGCATTTTTCAATTCATCAAAATTTTTTTCATCATCACTTGAAGATAAGTCGGAATCACTTACCTCAAAATCAGAAGATATATTGTCATATGCCATTAAGCAAATATTAGCTTCAATTTCCGAATCACTTGACTCCAAACTCGAATCAGTATTGTCCCAAGCGATGTAGGCCTTCTTCTTGAAGAACTTTTTGCCTTTGTTATCTTCATTTTTCTTGTTTGGACATTCGGTCTTCACATGACCTGTTTCACCACAACCATAGCATTTGATATTTAAGGAAGTATTTTCTCTTACCTTTCCCTTACCTTTAAATGGATGCCTTCCTTTGGCTTTCATGAATTTGGTAAACTTCTTAATCATGAGACTCAATTCTCCTTCATCATTCTCCGAGTCTTCTTCTTCCTTTTTACTCTTACCTTTGGAAATTTCAGTTTTGAAGGCTAAGTTCCTCTTTTGATGTTGTCCTTCCTTATCATTTAGCCTTCCTAGTTCAAGCTCATGCTCTCTCAACTTTCTAAAGAGCGCCGCCATAGACATTGTGGCAAGGTTTTGTGACTCCGAGATGGTCGTCACCTTAGGTTTCCATTTCCTATCCAAAGATTTCAATATTTTCACATTTAATTCATCAACATAAAAAAATTTCCCTAATCCAGTGAGATGGTTCACAATGTTTGTGAAACACTTTTGAACGTCAAATATCATTTCTCCTTGTTGCATTTGGAACATCTCATATTCTTGGATTAAAGAATTTTTTCGTGCTCTTTTAACGTCGTCAGTACCTTCGTGGGTTACTCTCAACATTTCTCACATCTCTTGAGCACTTTTACAAACGAAGATCCTGTAAAACTCATCAAGGGTTAACGCAGATGAAATAGTATTTCTAGCCCTAACGTCAAATTGAGCTTTTCTATTTTCCTCCGCTGTCCATCTAGAAAATGGTTTAGGAACGTCTACTCCGTTTTCAGAAACTTTAGGAATATAGGGACCGTTTAAAAAGCGTCCCAAACACCTCTATCAACATACTCTAAAAAGATTTGCATTCTAACTTTCCAGAAAGGATAATTTTGACCCGCAAAAAGTGGGGGTCTATTGATAGAAGCACCTTTGGCAAAAGTTTGATTTTGTCCGGCCATTTTCGAAAAATTTGAATGACTATCAAAGCAAGCTCTGATACCACTTGCTAGAATCACGCAGTGGAATGTTTACGTGAACGGACAAAAACCAAAAGGGGGGGTGAATTGGTTTCTTAACAAAAATTAGGATTTAAAAATTTTCCCCAAATTTTATCGATTCAAAAGCTGTGTAAACGTAAATAGGATAAGGATATAGTCTTACACAGAAGATTTATACTGGTTCGGATCAAAAGACCCTACATCCAGTTGTTAATCACTCAAACAGAGGATTAACACTATCACTATAATCAAAGTTATACAAGCAGATTACAAATGAAAAGATAGGGTAACGAAAAAACCTCTCTTGAGTCACACAAGAGATGAAGAACAGGTTTCCCTAGAGACGGCACAACACACAATCCATCAAGAACTCCACTTAGTGATTCTTATCGCTTCTAACCCACACTAGGTTACAAAAGCCCCTTTTTCCTCCTACAAACAGTTCTCTAGCAATCACAACTCTCAACTTTTGTTTGAAAAAGGTTGTTCAATTTGCAGAGAGCCTTAGAGAACCTTAAGTAGATGAATTAGGGTTTGGGAATTGGGGATTTTCGAAACTTGGTGTATTGGGACTAGGGTTTTCGAAAATAGGTTTAATTTGAAGTTCAAAATGTATATCTGACTGAAATAATCGATTATCTCAAGTGTTAATCGATTATTACAGAGCCAAAATCAACAGGAACCCATAACACACTGTCTTAATCGATTATTTTGGCTGTTAATCAATTAACAGCCCTGTTAATTGATTATTTCAACTGTTAATCAATTATTCCAGAGAGCTGGTACAGAAAATGGTTTTTCTCTCTGTAATAATTGATTATTTAGCCTGTTAATCGATTAAACCAGTGTGTTTTTGATAAAAATGAGTTTTTGAAGCTTCTAAAGAGTAGACTATATGCTGGCTATCTTAGACTCTAATATTACAGACTCAAAATCATCAAAACAGAGTTATTACACAAGAATACAAGTCTTCAACTATCTAAGTCCATTGTTCTTGAATCATCATTAAAATCAACAAGCTTCATGTCCATGTAACTTCTACATTCATGTTCTTGTATGTTTCAACAAACTAGTCAATATTATTTTTCACTTCAATTTCCACTTATCAAATATTAGGAGATACGAGGTTTTAAGAGTTTAAGATGCTAGAAATGTAAATGAAAGCAATAAAAACTATTTCCTATTAAAAATAGTAAGCTATACTACGTAAAAATGTAAATCAAAGCTTGTAAATGAAAGCATGAATAACCTAAACTAGTAAAGCTTGTAAATGAAAGTAAATGAAAGCATCAATAACCTAAAACTAAAGAAAAGTTATAAGTTGCATGGAAATTAAAGGAAAGCTTATAAACATACTCTAGAAAAGCATGTAAATTGAAAGTAGTAAAGAAATGCATTAAAACGAAGTTTTCCGAAGCAATTAAAGGTTGTAAATGTTAGGTATCATATAAAAGTATAACTCAACTAAAATAAAAAGATGAGAAAATTATTGATAATAAACAAAAGGGTAATTTTACTAATGAAACAATAATACCCTCTCTTGAAAATAAAGGAAAATCAACTCTAGTAGAACCTTAAAGGAGAAACTATTTTTCCTCTCTTAATTTTATCTCTTAAGCACTAAAGCAGGAGAAAGAATAAGAAGCGATTTTTAGGTGATTTACAAGATAGACACTAAGCTCCTTTTATAATAAGAAAAGTAAGTACCAAAGTAAGATTTGTCTAATGTGAAACTTCTCTTCTCACAATCTCCCACTTGAAGATTTTGATTAAATTAATCAAATTTTCATACCATGTTTTTTCACTTTCTTTGTCTTGTAATGTGACTTAATTAAACAAAGAAATAGGAAATTAAAGCTTAAAGTGGCTAATAAATGTTAATAATTATAAGGTATGTTTCATTTTGCTCAAGCCTAAATAATCTCAATAACTACATATGATCAAATTCAAATAAAGAAAAATAAGTCAAGTTTTCGAATTTTAAATTCAAGATTGAACTCTCAATCAAGAATAATTAAACCAAAAACTCACATGACTTGTATTTATATGTATTTAAATTATAATTAGACTTATACAAAAAAAATAAAGATATTATACTAGATTTTAAAAAAAATTATGTTAATCTAAATAATTAAATATCAAATACAACTTAAAATATCAACAAAATGCATAAAAAATTTAAAAATAATTGATGAAGGACCATCTAGGGAACAACTTAATGGGACTTTAATTAGAATCCCACAATTTATTGTGCCTCTAATTAGAGCCCATGGCTAAGAGGATTGAAGGGAAGGAAGTTTCTCCAAATGTTCTTCTTCACTAGAGTAAAAATTCTTCTAACACCCCTCTTTAATACCTTAACTTTGTAAAAATTTTATATTCTTCTAAAAAAATTCTTTTCCTTAATGAAAGAAGACAATATTGGGAAAGACAACAAAGACTCAGGGCACTCCCCACTTGAAGAGCCAAGGTTCACCACTTTGTTGCAAGTCTCATGTATATAAACACTTGAAGCACTCTTATCCCAAGCCATGTGGGACTTAAAGGGAACGAAATTCAAAGAGAAGGACCAAGGATCAAGCCTTGGTTACCACAAAAAGGAGAGCACTTATTTCCTTATCATTTTCGGCCAAAGGTGCTTCACACAAATTAGGAGGTCCAAGCTTTAAATCTTGGTTGCAACGTTTGAGAGAATTAGAATTTATAAACATTAAATTTATATAAAAGTGTGTTATGTGGGACTTGAACGAAAGTTGAAAAGTTGTGTAAAAAGGAGAATTAGTCCTAAATATCTTAGGTTAATGAGTGAGGATATAAGGAGCATATATAAATAGAACCTTCATGCTTATATTTTTCCCAACTTCAGTTGAATGAGCATTGAGAAGTTGACTTGCTTATATGCTTGTCCCATTTGCTTGTCTTTGAGTTTAATTTTGGGAGGATTTTCTCTTACCTCTCATAACTGATAATGATGAAGATCTTATTGAACTCTATGTTGATTGAAGATCTTGAAGATTCGATGAAGTCAAAGGGTCTCTAGGTTAAAGGGTGTAGTGATTAGTGAGTCTGTATCAATATTAATAGGTATAATCATTCATTCTTTTCTGCTACATGAGGTTTCATCATTTGAAAGAATTAAAAATGCCTCTAACTGTTTTAATATGTTAAAAACCTATTTAATCGATTAATATGTTCTTAAAAACTTGAAATTAACTGATACACTTTAAGGTTAATCGATTAAAATCAGCTGGAAACATTCATGACAAAGTTTTAACTGATGTATTTTCGAAATAATCGATTAAAACCACTTAAAACATATATTGTCATTGTTTTAATCGATGAACATTTGAATTAATCGATTATTTTCATTAAAGAAGTATTTGAAAACCTTTTGTCAGCATTTTAACTGATGTAACTTCGAAATAATCGATTAAAATCACTTGAGAAGTTTTGAAAAATGTTCTGTCAGTATTTTAATCGATGTAACTTCGAAATAATCGATTAAAATCACTTGAGAAGTTTTGAAAAATGTTCTGTCAGTATTTTAATCGATGTAACTTCGAAATAATCGATTAAAATCACTTAAAATGTTTTGAAAAGTGTTCTATTAGTATTTTAATCGATGTAACTTCGAAATAATCGATCAAAACAACTTAGATAAGTTTTGGTTAAATGTTTTAATCGATTAAACTATGTTTTTATAAGTTAAAATCACTTATGAAATGTTGAGATTTTTATAACAGTATTATAATCGATTAAATCGCGAATTAATCGATTAAAATAATTTAAGGAATTTTTGTATAACTGTTTTAATTGATTAAATCGTGTTTGCAAGTTAAAATAAATCTGGAAAATTATGAAACACATTTTAATTGATTAAAAGATGTTTTAATCCATTAAAACTTTTAGGATCAAGAATTAATAATTGATGAAAATAAGTTTTAACCGATTAATTAAACCAATTAGTTAGAAAAGGTCTCTATATAAACAGATTTGTTTCAATGTTTTAAACACATCTTCGAGATATCAATCAAGCAATCAATAGAGATCTTTTCAAGGAAGAAGTGCGCTAGTTTCTGTGAAATTTTTTAAAGTTCTTTCTTGAGGCATTTTTTGCATTCTTGCATGTGAAGAAACTCATTCTGCAGAGGAACAATTGCATCTGCATAACCGAGCTTGGTTGTTCTTATTTCTTCTCTTTGTTTTTGTTAATTCATATTTGTATTGTGTGGGTGTCTGGAAGATTTGGGCACTAGTTCTGCAGCTGGAATTTGGCTGCAAGTTGGTTTAAGAACTGGAACTTGGTTCTTGGTGAAGGTTTGGTTCAAGAACTAGAAATTGGTTCTTGGTACAGGTTGGGTGTTTTGTGATTTGGGTTTTTAATAAAAAACATAATCAATCTAGTGAAACTCAACTGGAATTTGGTTGAGAACTAGATGTAGCCCTGTGGTTTGGGTGAACTAGTATAATTCTTGTGTTTCTTTCTCTAAAAATGTCCAGATTCACAAAAGAAAATTGAATATCTACTAAAAACTATTTCAAAGTTTACACAAGGTAAAACTAATCTTGATGTTCTTCTTGGTTCCCAAAAATGTTTTATTGATCGTGTTGGAATTGGATTTACACCTATCATTAGCAAGAAAACCAGAAAGATAAAAAATCATTTTCCATATAGAAAATCTATCTCATCATCATCATCATCTATTACATGTTTCTATTGCATGAAGAGAGGTCATTCTGTAAAATACTGTAGAATTAAAAAATATGTTGTTCCAAAAGGAAGAATGAAATGGGTTCCTAAGAAATCATTTCAAATAACTTGATAGGATCCTATTATCTTAAAAGGGTACCAGATTTTGCTAATATTTTTTTGCAGGAACAAAAATCTAGAGATCTGTTGGTACCTGATCAACAAATAAGTATTCTAGATATGAAGAACATGAAATAATTGTTTTAATTTATATAAAACAGTTTTTAATCGATTAAATTCACTTACAGAGAAATTCTGAAAAGTTGTCCATACAGTTTTAATTGATTATTCGTCGAATTAATCGATTAAAAGCTCTCGGGTTTGCAACTAATATTCCAGATCTCTGTTTTAATCGATTAAAAATGATTTACATCAGTTTAAATCATTATTTGATTCAAAATTAATCGATTTTTTCTTGTTTTAATCGATTAATATTCTGTTGTTATTTCATTAACCATATCCAGTACAAAATTAATCGATTTTTGTTTTTGTTTTTAATTTATTATTATTTTGTCCTGTTATTTCTAACCATTGATCGAGATCAAATTAATTGATTAAATTGGTAATTAATCGATTAATTCGTTCTTGGAAGTTGTTTCAGAGTATTTTAATTATAGGATTTTAGAAATCTGTCAAGAATTAAAAATCAAGATCCGTTCTCTGCAATTTTAAATAGCACTGTTGACCAGTCAACCCTTATCTCTTCAAAGAACAAAATAGCTAATGTATTATGCACACCCACTGCTCAAGTCTTGTACCTTTGTATTCGGTCAAGGGAACACAACAAATTGATAAAGCTGGCAAACACAAATTGACTTCATTGACTGTCTTCTGGACTTCAAATTTTATCAGTCTCTGTTTTTCTAAATAAATCCAGGTTCTTCATCTTTATCATATTCAGTCTCTTCTTCATCTTCTTAAACAAATTCTCCTTCTTCTCTTCAAACAAATCAATATTTCCTTCGCAATTTTGGCTAAAAATGTTCAAGAGATCAAAATCAAGCAGAAAAAGGTAAAAAGGGGAATCCTCCTCTACTTCTGCAAATAGGGAGGGCATCTTGAAAATTGGTTCAATGGAGATATTGAAAAGATGAATAATTTCATCACTAATTTTAGTCAAAAGCAGATTGTTATTCCAAAATATATTCGATTTGCATGGCTTGATGATGAGGGCTTCACTCCTTTGAGAAGGCAACTAAAGAGTCAGAAGCTGAAAACATTTTTGGAGTACACAGAAAACATTCAACCAGATCTTGTGAGAGTTTTCTATGCAAATCTCTCCATTGATGGATCCACCATCAGATCACAAGTTAAAGGTGTCAACATGGTGATTACCCTTATGGTATGGGAACAATATTAGGGTTAATTGGGTTTATGTCATCAAGGATCACATGATTAAAGCAAAGAGGTTGTGTGATTATAGATTACCTTATGCTATGTTAATTAATAAATTTTTTAGATATTTTACAGTGGATTTTTCAGGGGAATATGTGGAGACTCCAAAGGCATCCAATGAAATTGATGATGCTACTCTGAGGAAGATGAGATTTATCAAAATTGATGAGGACTGGATCTCCAAAACTGAAGCTGGGATGTTAGAGGATGAGGATGAAGACGAAGAAGAACCTGACCATGCTGAAATTCCTTCTCCTCAAGTTGCTGAGGTTCCCCAATCAACTGAAGATCACCTATCGTATGAGAACATGGAGATTATACCCTTATGTGCTCAACCTGACCGTGGGACTCCTCTCTCTCAATTTGAGCAAACTATGCTCTCACAAATGGCAGCAGTGCAAGAAACTCAGCAAAGGCATATGGAGATGACGTATCAACACTTCTAGAAAACCAATGCTCAATTCTCTAATCTTGGGAATCAAATTGTTGTTCTTTATACCAAAATGGAAGACATGCAAATGAATTAAGGAAACTGGGATGATTAAAATGGGGTCCAATTTCTTTCTTTATTTTCTTTCTTCTTTTCTATTTTTTTTTTCTATTTTGGTCTGTAATATTTTTTGTTTAACCAATATACACTTTGAACTTTTATTATTAATCAGAATTGAATTAGAACATTACATAAATTCACAGATTCTAATCATTTTAATTGATATAAAGTAGATTTAATCGATTAAATTCATTAACAGAGAAATTCAAATATACTATCTGTACTGTTTTAATCCATTATTTTACGAATTAATCAATTAAAAGCTCTAGGTTTTTAAACTATACATCTATCATCTATGTTTTAATCGATTAAATGTGATTTACATCAATTAATTTCACTTACTAGTTTGACTTTTATGATATTATGCGGATGTGTTGTTTCAAATCCCTTCTTTCCCTATTTTTGATGAAGTCAAAGGGAAAGAAATTGATATTGAAATCTCACTAATACAAAGCATATCCAAGTGATTTCTCTTGCAGATCAAGATCATTCAAAGTAATTATTAAAAAGAGGTGTTTGTCTTCATCAAATAGGGGAAGACTGACAGTGATGAAGATCTTATTGAACTCTATATTGATTGAAGATCTTGAAGATTTGACAAAGTTAAAGGGTCTCTGGGTTAAAGGGTGTAATGATTAGTGAGTCTGCATCAATATTAATAGGTATAATCATTCATTCTTTTCTGCTGCATGAGGTTTCATCATTTGAAAGAATTAAAAATGCCTCTAACTGTTTTAATCTTTTAAAAACCTATTTAATCGATTAATATGTTCTTAAAAACTTGAAATTAACTGATACACTTTAAGGTTAATCGATTAAAATCAGCTGGAAACATTCATGACAAAGTTTTAACTGATGTATTTTCGAAATAATCAATTACAACCACTTAAAACATATATTGTCATTATTTTAATTGATGCACATTCGAATTAATCAATTATTTTCATTAAAGAAGTATTTGAAAAACTTTTTTCAGCATTTTAACTGATGTAACTTCGAAATAATCGATTAAAATCACTTGAGAAGTTTTGAAAAATGTTTTGTTAGTATTTTAATTGATGTAACTTCGAAATAATCGATTAAATCACTTAAGATGTTTTGAAAAGTGTTCTGTCAGTATTTTAAGCGATGTAACTTCGAAATAATCGATTAAAATCACTTAAAAAATTTTGAAAAGTGTTATGCCAGTATTTTAATCGATGTAACTTCGAAATAATCAATCAAAACAACTTAGACAAGTTTTGGTTAAATGTTTTAATTGATTATACTATGTTTTTATCAGTTAGAATCACTTATGAAATTTTGAGAAATTTTATAACAGTATTAAAATCTATTAAACCGTGAATTAATCAATTAAAATAACTTAAGGAATTTTTGTATAACTGTTTTAATCGATTAAATTGTGTTTGCATCAGTTATAATAAATCTGGAAAATTATGAAGCACATTTTAATTGATTAAAAGACGTTTTAATTGATTAAAACTGTTAGGATCAAGAATTAATAATCGGTTAAAAGAATTTTTAACCGATTAATTAAACCAACTAGTTAGAAAAAGTCTCTATATAAATAAATTTGCTTCAACGTTTTAAACACATATTTGAGATATCAATAAAGTAATTAATAGAGATCTTGTTAGACAAATGACATCTAGAGGGGGTGAATAAATGCATAAATTAAAATAGAGGCCAATATAAAAATTTATTTTAGATGTCTAATAACTTGTTAATTCAATTTTAATTATCAGATTAAATTCAGATAAAGCGGAAGGGATATAATCAGAGAGATAAAGAGAAAAATACAAGCGTACAAATATAGGGAAAATAAAAGCCAAGAGTCATAAAGTGAAGAGAAGAGCACACAGTAATTTATACTTGTTCGGGTATAGCCAACCCTACATCCAGTTCCCAGTCACCTCTAACACAAGAGTGACCCCAATTCACTATTTTTAAATTCAATTTACAAATTACAATCAACTCAGCAGAGGAACCAATAAAAAGTAAACTAATTAAAAAGACAATCACCTCCTTAGAATATCACTAAAGATGAACACCTCCTTAGAATCCCACTAGGGATGAACACCTCCTCTGAACAAATCAAAGAATGAAAAATACCTCCTTTGCAACCAACACACAAAGGATGAACACCTCCCTAGAATCACACAAGGGATGAACACCTCCCCGAACAAATCAAAGGGATGAAAACACCTCCTTAGAATCCCACTAAGGATGAACATCTCCCCAAACAAATCAAAGGGAGAAAACACCTACCTAAACAAATCAAAGGGATGACAGTAGAAACTCCAAACACAAACACACTGCTCAAGAAACAGTGCAACCACCTAAACCCTAAATAGGGGATTTAACAGCAACCACTTAAACCCTAAACATGGAATTTAACATCAACTTCCTAAACCCTAAAAGGATGAAGTGAAAGTGCAGAAGACAGTATGAAAAAGCTTTCTTAGAAAACCTAAAAGTGCTCTATTGTCTTGCTTAGAATTCTTTTCTCAAAACTGATTGAATGTAAATTGAATTTTCGAATTTTGTAAATGTGTATTTTTTATTTTTCATCAAAACTCATTTAAATAGGAAAATAGCATCAGAAAATAGTCATTAGTCATTAATAATTTCGTAGAAAAAAAATAAGGATGCATTCAAAAATATTTATTCTTCAAAACGGATATATTTTTCAAATTTGAACTGCCATAATCGATTACATAGAGAGAAAATCAATTTTCCATTTCTGATGCATCATAATCGATTATGACAGTGAAAAGTGTCATGTTACAAAATTTTTTCACACTTTTGGAGGCTTATGCATAATACCACTTCATCAACTTGTACCTCTATATCAAGTATTCTAAGACTCTATCTAGTCTTCAGGAATCATTTGGGGCATGCTTGAATCTTGAATGGTTTGAATAATCATATCTTGGGCTTGTTTGAGTCTTGAATGTTGTTGACTTGAATCATCATCAAAATCATCTCTTGGGAATGTAGGGACATATTTCACATTGCCATCAATCTCCCCGTCATTGCTTTCAATCTCCCCCTTTTTGATGATGATCAAGGAAACACCTGAAATGAATTAAAATGCTTGACTCTATATAGCCAACTCAAGATTAGCACAAATATGCATAATATAGTGTAGCACAGATTAGCTCAAATTAACATAGTATATTTAAACTCCCCCCAGATATGTTAATAACAAAGCTCCCCCTAACTCATCTAAGTAAAACTTCTCCTAACTCCCCATGTTTAATTCAGAATTAGGAATTGATTTCATACAGATTTTAATTCATAAAAAAATCTCCCCCTGTTTCATATAGATTAATATCATCAAAATCTCTCCCTGTTTCATTGATAATTATGAAAAATATTGCAATAGAAATTGAGCACAAATTTGCACAGATTAGTACATAAATCAAGGCAGAGAAGATAACGCATCACAAAGTGTCATAGAGAAGAACATCATATTAAAAAGACAATATCTAGGATACCCAAGGCAAATGAAGAGAGAGAAAGATAGGGGGATGGAATTATTGCAGAGATAATGGAATGGAATGCAGTAGTTTCCCCCAATTGCAGTATTCCTATTGAGGCAACTTTCAAATTCAAATTCAAATTCGCTCATATTCCAAATTTTAAATTTCAAATTCAATTTGCAACAAATTTCAAATTTCAAATTCAAATTCCAACAATTTCCAAATTTCAAATTCACTCAAATTCCAAATTTCAAACTTCAAATTTTGAATTTAAACTTCAAATTTCAAACTTCAAATTTTGAATTTAAACTTAAAATTTCAAACTTTCAAATTTTAAACTTTCAAATTTCAAATCTTTTAAATTTCAAAACTTTCAAATTTCAACCTTTCAGATTTCAAAACTTTCAAATTTCAAATTTTCAAAATTCAAACTTTCAAATTTCAAATTTTCAAAATTTAGACTTTCAAATTTCAAACTAATAATTTCAATTTTTCATAAATTCTAATTTTCAAAATTCAAACTTTCAAATTTCAAAGTTGGTCAAAAATCGAATTTATGTGACATGATAAGTGCGGATATTCAATGCAGAGGCATGAGAGACAAGAATATGTTAGAATCGCGCAGCGGAATGTTCGCGTGATCGGACAAAAACCAAGAGGGGGGGGGGGTGAATTGGTTTCTTAATAAAAATTAGGTTTTCAAAATTTTCCCCAAATTTTACCGATTAAAAACTGTGTAAATGTAAATAGAGAAGAGAAGAGAATCTTACACAGGAGATTTATACTGGTCCGGATCAAATGACCCTACGTCCAGTTGCTAATCACTCAAAGAGAGGATTAACGCTGTCACTATAAACAAAGTTATTACAAACAAGTTACAATGGAAAAGATAAAGTTAAAGATAACACCTCTCTTGAAATCCACAAGAGATGATGAACAACTTTCCCCAGAGACGGCACAACACACAATCCACTAAGAACTCCACTTAGTGATTCTTATCGCTTCTAGCCCACACCAGGTTCAGAAAGCCCCTTTTTCTTGCAACAAATAGTTCTCTGGTACTCACAACACTTAACTTTTGTATGAAAAAGGTTGTTCTTGTTTTCTGAGTGCCATAGAAGAGTTTAAGTAGAGAAATTAGGGTTTGGGAATTGGGATTTTCGGAATTAGGGTTCTTGGGAAAAGGGTTTTCGAAAATAGGTTTGATTTGAAGTTAAAAATCAAAATCTGACTGAAATAATCGATTAAAACAGAGTCAAATATCAACAGAACCCAAACCTCTCTGTTTTAATCGATTAAAAGGTGGTTTAATCGATTAAACCGCCTGATAATCAATTAAAAGTTGGTTTAATTGATTAAACCAGTGAGTTTTTACACAAAATGATTTTTCTCACTGTTTTAATCGATTATTTCCCTATTTAATCGATTAAAGCCGAGCCTGGATGATAAATTTGAGCTTTTTGAAGCTTCTAAGGTGCAGACTATGTACCAGCTATCTTAAACTCTAATATTACAGACTCAATCTAATTGAAACAGAGTTATTACAATACAAAACAAGTCTTCAACACTCTAAGTCTTTGTGTTCTTGAATCATCATCAAAATCAACAATCTTCATGTCCATCAAGTGCAACATCAAGTCCTTGAATGTTCAACAATCTCCCCCTTTTTTATGATGATCAAAATTATCTTTTAAAGCCTTGTAATAACCTGTTTTATCTGTCATACTAACAAACACATTAAACATACCAGAGAATATTTAAATGTAATCAAATTAGGCTTTAAATATTTTCTCCCCCTATTTTGATTAGAATAAAAAATAATTCATCTATTACAAACATAAGAGCTCCCCCTCAAAATATGCATAATTTAGAGAAAGCTCCCCCTCAATCAAAGCAATAACAAAACATCACATTTTATTTCAGAAATGTCAATACATTACATCACAAGAAGAGAAAATAAACAACAAATTTAAAATTCTTCACTATCATCACTATGAAAGTGTGCATCAAATCTATTTTCTAAACGGCACACTTTATCATCTACATCAGATATACGACGAATTATTTCCTCATGCCGTACTCCGTAAAGAGTGAAGAATGATTGCATCCTCTCGATTCATGTCGATAACATGTCTTCCATGGATTGTCGGGTTTCATGATGAGTAGAGGAAGTTCCAACACTTTGGATTTGGTCGAGGGAAACTCAGCGACTGGAGGCATATCTTCATCGAATCTTCATTAGCATCACCTTGATTAGGAACGTCATCTTTGTGAACATAAATATCATTGACACGCACCATTTGGAGTTGAATCAATGTGCTGTCCAGCATGCGGTTCAAGTTATTTGTTCTAATTGCTTGTTCACCTTCAACATTCACTCCTTTATATTCAAGAATACGAGAGACAAGTAAAGCATATGGAATTTTGAATGTGGGATTACGTTTTGCTTTTAACATGGTCATTGTGACAAGAACGCCCCAATCTAACGGCTCATTATTCATTATGGCATGAATAATGCGAAGATCAATGGAAGAACATTGGGCATGTTTTGTAGCTCGAGGACATAGAATCCAGACAATTAGATGCAGAATCATGCGTTCTTCCTTCTTTAAAGGTCCAGCATGAAGGAGACACTCAATCTCCATGGAGGGATTTCGCAGAAAAGAACGGTAAGCTAAGAACCTGTCAAAATCATCTAGCTCACCATAAATGTTAATAGCATCTTCTCTAATTGGAAAGTGAGCGACGTTTTCCCAAATATCATCGTCAAGAATAATGGTGACACCCTTTACTCTAGAAGTAGCAATTTGATCTCTAAATTTAAACCTAGAGTAGAATACCCTAACAAGGTCAGGATAATACGTACCTTGCATTTGGATGAAGGGAAGAACTCTTGAATTTCAAGAAGATTGGGAAAATTGAATCCCCTATTGATGAATTGCTCACCAATAAGAAACTTGGGAGAAATAATATCCCGTTCTTTCCAGTAGGTCAGAAATTCTTGTTGGCCATCTGTATCAGAAATCCATCCTTCTACAGAATTAGGACGGGGTCGAGATGAGGGTGCAAATCTTCTTCTAGTAGGGATCTTAGCACGAGAAGATGAGGCCATTGAAAGATTAGAAGAGTAACAAGAAGATTTAGAAAGCTAAGTGTAGTGAGAAGAGGGCAATTTAGCTAGAATAAGTCAAGAAAGCTTGATTTCAAGAGATAGAAGTGAGTAGAAGTGAGTAGAAGTGAAATGAAGGTCCCTATTTATAACCAAGCATCTCCAACGTTCATATGGAAGGGAATAATAGTCAAAATATCTCGTTGGCAACGGCTAGGAAGCCAACCTCGGTCTAATCGATTAAAATTCAAATTAATCGATTAAATCACTTCAGCACCCATTTAATCGATTATTTTGGGTCGTTAATCGATTATTATCGGTTTTAATCGATTAATGGACGAATTAATCGATTATTCCGAGAAGAATGCCCTTTTTTGAGTGTTTTGGATGCAAATAATCGATTATAACTCTAATTAATTGATTATTCCAGAGAGGAATGCCCTGTTTTGAGTGTTTTAACACATGATAATCTATGAACATCCTACAAAATGAATTATAACATTACAACCATCCAAAAATAGTCAAATTAAGCAGAATTTAAGCTATTTCTAATATCCCTAAGTCTCTTCTAAGATCATAGAATCTATCCTTGGGTAGAGGCTTAGTAAAAATATCTGCTAATTGACGTTTGGTATCTACATACTCTATTTTACAGTTTCCTTTGCTGATATGATCTCTCAAAAAGTGGTGTCTTATTTCTATATGTTTAGTCCTAGAGTGCATTACTGGATTCTTAGTAAGATTTATTGCACTCGTATTATCACACATCAACGGAATGTCATTTAAAAAGATACTATAATCTTCTATCTGTTGTTTCATCCACAGAATTTGAGCACAACAACTACTAGCTGCAATATATTCAGCTTCAGTGGTAGATAAAACAACACATGCTTGTTTCTTAGAATGCCAAGATATTAAGGATGAACCAAACAAATGACATGTCCCACTAGTACTTTTCCTATCAATTTTACATCCACCATAATTAGCATCAGAATATCCTATTAAACTCATACAAGCATCAGACGGATACCACAAACCAAAACCAGTAGTTCCTTTTAAGTATTTTAAAATATGTTTCACTGCAATTAGATGAGATTCTTTAGGACAAGCCTGAAATCTAGCACACACACAGACAAAATGCATAATATCAGGTCTACTTGCAGTTAAATATAACGATGATCCTATCATACCTCTATACATAGTTTGATTAACTTCCAAACCCGATTCATCCTTGTCTAGATAGCATGAAGTTCCCATGGGTGTGTTAGCTTCCTTTGAGGTGTCCATTCCAAACGTTTTAAGGATCTCTTTGCAGTATTTGGTTTGAGAGATGAAAATGCCATCTTTAAGTTGCTTGATTTGTAGTCAAAGGAAGAATGTCAATTCTCCCATCATAGACATTTCAAACTCTCCCTGCATTATCTTAGCAAATTCTACACATAACAAATTATCAGTTGATCCAAAAATAATATCATCAACATACACCTGGACCAATAATATATTTTCTTTAACTTTCTTTATAAACAGTGTAGAATCAATTTTTCCTCTAGAAAAATCATTTGATGTTAGGAAACTACTTAGTCTTTCATACCAAGATCTAGGAGCTTGTTTCAACCCGTATAAAGCTTTCTTTAATTTAAAAACATGATTAGGAAAACTAAAATCCTCAAAACCAGGGGGTTGCTCCACATAAACTTCTTCTTTAATAAAACCATTCAAAATGCACTTTTAACATCCATTTGATATAGTTTAAATTTCATTAAAGATGCATAGGCAAGAAGTAGGCGTATAACCTCTAACCTGGCAACAAGAGCATAAGTTTCATCATAATCTATACCTTCCTCCTGACAATAGCCTTTTGCAACAAGTCTAGCTTTATTCTTTGTTATGTTTCCATCTTCATCAAGTTTATTTCTAAACACCCATTTGGTTCCAATAACTTGATGTGATTCTTCCCTTGGGATTAATTCCCAGACTTGATTCCTTTCAAATTGGTTAAGTTCTTCTTGCATGGCTATGCACCATTGGTCATCTTTAAGTGCTTCCTCAACATTCTTGGGTTCAATCTGTGACACAAAAGCTTGAAGCCTTTGTCACATAATTGACTTATACTAAGGAGATTATGCTTAAGTCCATCAACAAGTAGCACATCCTTGATCTCCAAAGTGTTTGCACCGCCTATGTTTCCAATTCCAAGGATCTTCCCTTTGTTGTTGTCCCCATAAGTTACATATCCTTGTTCCTTAGCTTTGAAACTCACAAATTTAGATTTATCTCCGGTCATATGTTTTGAGCATCCGCTATCAAGATACCACATAAACTTCTTTGATTTGGAAGTTTCCTACAAAACAAGAATATAGTAAACTTAGGTCCCCACAACTTTTGGGTCCTTGGGGTTAGAGACATAACAATCTATTTAACTATAGGAACCCAAATGAATTTACCTTTAGGTACACCGAAATGTTTAATTTTACATCTATTTGACATGTGACCATGTCTCATGCAATAAAAACATACTTTTGATATGGCATTTGAAAATGATGCATTTCTAACTTTTGACATTTTAGTTCCTTTCTCAACCCATACTCTTTTCTTTTTAGTTTTAGACTTTTTCATAGAAACTTGATGATTTACATTATTTTGAGCAAAAACAGTTTTATCCTTCTTAAGATCACTTATTTCCATTTCGGCTTTATCAAGTAGATGATTTAGGATATCTATGTCATATTCATGCTCTTTACAAGTTTCACATGCTAAATTCTTATCCTCATCTAAACATACAATTTTCGTGTCTAATACCTCTTTTTCTTCTAAACATGTAATTTTCATTTTTAAAGAGTCAATTTCCTTTTCGGATCTACTTAAATTCTTCTTTACAACTTTATATTCATTCTTCAAGTTCTTAAAAGCACTAAACAATTCATTATAAGAATTTTGCAATTCATCATAGTTATTATCATCATCACTAGAAGATGTGTCGGAATCACTTACCTCAAAATCGGATGATATGTTGTCATTTGTCATTAAGCAAATGTTTGCTTCTATTTCCGAGTCACTTGATTCTGAGCTTGAGTCACTGTTGTCCCAAGCAATATAGGCTTTATTCTTGAAGACCTTTTTGCCTTTGAATTCATCGTTCTTTTTATTTGGACATTCGGTCTTTACATGTCCTGCTTCACCACAACCATAACATTTTATATTTACAGAAGAATTTTCCCTTACCTTTCCTTTACCTTTGAAGGGATGTCTTCCTTTGGCTTTCATGAATTTGGTGAACTTCTTTATCATTAGACTCAACTCTTCTTCTTCATCATTTGAGTATTCTTCTTCCCTTTTATTTTTACCTTTGGAGATTTCGGTTTTGAAGGCTAGATTTTTCTTTTGAAATTGTCCTTCTTCTTCGTTTAACCTTCCAAGCTCTAACTCATGTTCTCTAAGTTTTCCAAAGAGCGCCGCCATAGACATAGTGGCAAGATTTTGTGACTCCGAGATGGCCGTCACCTTAGGTTGCCATTTCCTATCCAAAGATTTCAAAATTTTAACATTCAATTCATCAACGTCAAAGATTTTACCTAGTCCGGCGAGATGGTTCACGATATGAGTGAAACGCTTTTGTACGTCAAAGATTGTTTCGCCTGGTTGCATCCGAAACATCTCGTATTCTTGGATTAGAGAATTTTTGCATGCTCTTTTAACGTCGTCAGTTCCTTCGTGGGTCACTCTAAGCATTTCCCACATTTCCTGTGCACTTTTACAAACAGAAATTCTATAAAACTCGTCAAGGGTTAGAGCAGATGAAATAATATTTCTAGCACTAACGTCAAATTGGGCTTTCCTATTTTCTTCTGCAGTCCATCTAGAAAAAGGTTTAAGAACGTCAATATCGTTCTCAGTAATTTTAGGAACAAATGGACCGTTTAAAATAGCATCCCAAACGCCTCTATCAACAGACTCTAAAAATATTTGCATACGTACCTTCCAGAAAGGATAATTTTGACCCGCAAAAAGTGGGGGTCTGTTGATAGACGCACCTTCGGCAAAAGTTTGATTTTGTCTGGCCATTTTCGAAAATTTGAATGACTATCAAAGCAAGCTCTGATACCACTTGTTAGAATCGCGCAGCGGAATGTTCGTGTGGTCGGACAAAAACCAAGAGGGGGGGTGAATTGGTTTCTTAATAAAAATTAGGTTTTCAAAATTTTCCCCAAATTTTACCGATTAAAAACTGTGTAAATGTAAATAGAGAAGAGAAGAGAATCTTACACAGGAGATTTATACTGGTTCGGATCAAAAGACCCTACGTCCAGTTGCTAATCACTCAAAGAGAGGATTAACGCTGTCACTATAAACAAAGTTATTACAAACAAGTTACAATGGAAAAGATAAAGTTAAAGATAACACCTCTCTTGAAATCCACAAGAGATGATGAACAACTTTCCCCAGAGACGGCACAACACACAATCCACTAAGAACTCCACCTAGTGATTCTTATCGCTTCTAGCCCACACCAGGTTCAGAAAGCCCCTTTTTCTTGCAACAAACAGTTCTCTGACACTCACAACACTTAACTTTTGTATGAAAAAGGTTGTTCTTATTTTCCGAGTGCCATAGAAGAGTTTAAGTAGAGAAATTAGGGTTTGGGAATTGGGATTTTCGGAATTAGGGTTCTTGGGAAAAGGGTTTTCGAAAATAGGTTTGATTTGAAGTTTAAAATCAAAATCGATCGAAATAATCGATTAAAACGAGAGCCAAATATCAACAGAACCCAAACCTCTCTGTTTTAATCGATTAAAAGGTGGTTTAATCGATTAAATCGCTCGATAATCGATTAAAAGTTGGTTTAATCGATTAAACTAGTGAGTTTTTACAGAAAATGATTTTTCTCACTGTTTTAATCGATTATTTCCCTATTTAATCGATTAAAGCCGAGCCTGGATGATAAATTTGAGCTTTTTGAAGCTTCTAAGGTGCAGACTATGTACCGGCTATCTTAAACTCTAATATTACAGACTCAATCTAATTGAAATAGAGTTATTACAATACAAAACAAGTCTTCAACACTCTAAGTCTTTGTGTTCTTGAATCATCATCAAAATCAACAATCTTCATGTCCATCAAGTGCAACATCAAGTCCTTAAATGTTCAACAGAATAAACTTATCTTTTTAATATTTTCCTATTCATCAAGCTTGTTAAAACTTATTTACCCGGAAACAAACACGCGGTCAAAGCCAATAGCGTTGCACATGCCAATGCATTATGGTCATGCTATGCTGCTAGCTGTTTATCACTTATTTGTCACATCCATGACATGCCACCACCCTGTTCTGCCACAAAATTCAACCTGTGTTATTCTTTTTGAACTGATTTTGTTCCTCTTGCATAGCTTGAATCCAGTATTCATCTTGTAAGGCTTCATCAATGCTTTTAGGCTTTACAAAGGCTACATTAAAATAGAAGTAATCCACTTTCAAGAAACCATAGTGATTTCTTATCCTTGATGATCAACTGCAACATCAACATACAAATTTAGGTACCCTTCAATCATCTTTGGGTCCTTAAATGTTAGTAGAAACACAAGTCTTAGCCAAAGGACTAAGGATAAATGAATAACAATATGATATAATGGATTATGTAATTCTTGCAATAAAAAAAATTTTAAACTTTCAAAAGTTTTCTGTCATAATCGATTATCACAGCACCTTCAGAATCAACATAATCGATTATGACAACAAGAAATTTCACTCTAGAAGACAACATAATCGATTATCACAACAAGAAAATTCATCAGTATCACATTTGACCCATCATAATCAATTATGGTGATGTCATAATCGATTACGACAACAAGAACAAATTTTCCAAAAATTCATAATCTATTAGATGCTCAAACTATCATCTAGACATGCATAAATGTTTTATTCCTTTAGGCACCCATTCATATTTATCATTAGATATGCCAAAATATTTTATGTAACATCTATTTGATGTATGACCAATTTCATGCAATAAAAACATGTTGGTTTTCTTTGAAGAGGTCTAAATGAGTTTCTTAAAAGTTCTTAAAACTGACTTTTCATCTGTTTTTCTTGATTCTTTCACAAAAATAGTTTTATGAGGTTCTAGACTTTCCTTGGGTTTGTAACCAAGTACAGCTTTGCTAGAATCCACTCTTTGATAACCTAACATAGAGTCAAGATTAGTAGAAAATTTGGAAAAATTGCTCATTATATTTTCTCTAACTGGAAAACCTCATTTTCTAAATGATTACAATTTTTGCAAGGTTTAGAAACTTCTTTATTTTTAGACATAGTTTTAAATTTCTCAACTTCCTTCTTTAAGCACTCATTTTCTTCTTCAAGAATACTAATAGTATTTTCTAATTGATGACTCATTATATTCTCATATTTTCTTCCCTTTCTGAACTTATTTTAATTAGTGTTTTTGGCTTAACTTTCTGTTATTAGTGAATTTTTATTAATTGGGCTTCATTGGGCCAATAATTCAGATTTTAATTAATTTGAATCTATTTGATCTAATTTTTGCTCATTATTATTTTCAGGACAGTTTAAAGCAATTTTGAGACTAGAAGTTTGGTTAGATGCCATATTACAATTTAAAGCAATTTTGTGCTTGGAAAATTGGGCCAAATGTCATATTTTATTCTATACGGGAACTAACATTGGTTCATTATTTTATTTATCATTTTTTTCTAAAGAGCTTCAAAAATCATAATTCTAGAAGCATTATAAAGTGGACACATTCAACTTTCCAGGGGATCCAGAATTCTTTAATTCAAAGCTAAATTGGATTTTACATAAATTATCCAAAATGGGTCAAGCACACTAGGCCGACCCAATGGACATGCTTCAGTAATTTAAGTCTCCAAAATTTATTAGACCTCCGAAAATAGTAAAAATGATGGCGTTTTAAAGCCATCTCAAAAGGCTTTCAAAGGAGACCAGAATCGCTTAATTTGGATAAGTATTAAAAATACTGCACGTATTTGAAGTTGGCGGACCTGCACTAAAGCCAACTTATGATGTGTTTTGTTGACCAGTTGGGCCCAAAACCTAGATTAAGATTAGAGTTACAGTTATTTATGTAAGGGAGATGTAGAGTTAAGGGAGAACGACACCACGCAACCGCCTTTCATCTTCTGCAATTTGTGTTCAAGTTTGTTTACTATTCTATCATTATTTTAAATTCTTGTTTCGATTTTAATTATGTCTCTTCTTTTGTGTTTTCGATTTTTCATGGATAGCTAAATCTTTGTATTGATATTCTGAGGAGAATGCAAGTAGATCTTTGAGGTTTTATTCTTCAATTTCATTTCGTTTGTTCTCTTAACTCTTCATCTTCTAATCTCAATGTTGAATTATAATTTGTTTATGCTTAATAAACCGAAAATAATATCACAATTTGCTTAATTTTGTGTTAAAGATGAGATTATGCGATGTATGCAATGCTTAATTGTATAATGATAATTTGGGGTTATTCTTCGCTTAGTTGGTTAATTTGAAGTTGGAATAAGGGTTAAGGAAAATTTGGGATTTATCTTCGCTTAGTTGGTTAATTTCATATTGGAATAAGGGTTAAAGCTAATTTGGGATTAATCTTCGCTTAGTTGATTAATTTTGGATTGGAATATAATTTGGGATTTATCTTCGCTTAGTTGGTTAATTTCGAATAAATTTCGTAACCTAGGATAAGTGACACTGCATTCGAATCAGGAAATCAATTGCATTCTAATATGTTTTTAATCTACATTTTTATAATCTGCTTTTGTTCTGTTTCATCTAATATTTTAAATCTGAAAATTTCCCCTTTTGTTGTTGTTCTAATTCAAAAAATTGATAACCTTTGATAGAAATTCATGGTCTTTGGGAGATGACCTAGGAAAACTTTCTAGTACTACATTTATCTGCTTTAATTATTTGACCGAGTACGACATCGATCAAATTTGGCGCCGTTGTCTGGGACCAAAATTTTTGTCTACGTTTTCAATTTTGTTTTCTATTTCTGTTTTTATTTTATGTTTCTACTTTTATTTTCTGTTTTTGTTTTTGTTTTTTTTCTTTTAATTTTAGTTGTTTCAATATTTTATTTTCAATTTTCATATTCTATGTCGATTGGGTTGGCCAAAAGCCAAACATTAATTCAAGACATCAAGATGAATTAAGGATATCAAGGACATCAAGGTAACTATTCTTATTTTATTTATTGTGTTATTTGGGATTTCCTCCGTGGGAACTGTTGAGCCTTCATCCTATATGGGGTTAGGTGGTGGATCTTAATTTCTTAGCCTACAAACTAAGGGTTTTCTTTTGTGGACACTATTTCTTGAGAAGTGTGTTTATCCATTCATCATTTGATTTGTTCATAGAGGGTGTTCATTCCTAATTAAAAAAAAAAGAATTTTTTTTTTCAAAATTCAAAATTTTTTTCTCTAATTTTTTTTAGCTTTAATTTCTCTTATTCAAACCCCTATAAGCGGTGCGTTGGAATGCGTTTTTACCATAAGTATATAATTGGGTTCTTATTTGAATATTTTATTTTATTTTCAGTTATTTGAATATTTTATTTTTATTGTAATTATTTGATTATTTTATTTTCAATTATTTGAATATTTTATTTGATTTGCTTATTAATTTAACATTCTTACTTTTCTCAATGCTATTTTGATAACTCATTATTGGGTTTTTCAAAAAAAAGAAAAAACTCTTTCGAAAAAAATACAAATTTTTTTAGCTTTAAAAACAAATTTTCAAAACTCAAATTTTTTTAATTTGTTTTTCTAGCTTTATTAAAAAAAAATTATAATTTGTTCTTATTGAAAGTAATGAAGATCTTATTGAATCATTTGATTAAACAAAGATCTTGTTGATTTGATGAAATCAAAATGAAGTCAAAGACTATTTTGGTGAAGTCAAAGGTTACTTGGATAAAAGGGTAGAGTGATTAGTGAGTCTGCATCTATACTTAGGTATATCTCTCTGCTGCATGAGGTTTCATCATTTAAAAGATTTTGCAAAATGCCTCTAAACACGTTTAATTTGTTAAAAACTAAAGTAATCGATTAAATGGTTTTTAAGTAATTGTTTTAACTGATTTTATATGAGCTTTATCAGTTAAAATGTTCTTAACAGTTACATAACAGGTTTTTAACTGATAGATTGTTGAAATAATCGATTAAAACCTTTTAAAACACACACTCGAAATTGTTTTAATTGATATATCTTCGAATTAATCGATTGTTTTCATTAAAAGAGTTTTTGAAAACCTTCTGCCAGTATTTTAACTGATGTAGAATCGAAATAATTGATTAAAATGACTTAAGATGTTTTGAAAAGTGTTCTGGCAGAATTTTAATCGATACAAACTCGAAATAATCGATTAAAATAACTTGAAGTGTTTTGAAAGATGTTCTGTCAGTATTTTAATCGATGCAAATGCGAATTAATCGATTAAAACAACTAAGAGATTTTTTCCAAAGTGTTTTAATCTATTAAAAGAAGTCTATTATGAAAGTGATGAAGATCTTATTGAATTACGTTGGCAAAGATCTTGTTGATTTGATGAAGTCAAGAATGAAGTCAAAGGCAACTTTGTGGCAGTCAAAGGTCACTTGGATAAAAGAGTAGAAGGATTAGTGTGTCTGTAGCTCCGCTTAGGTATAATCATTTTTATCTTTCTGCAGCATGAGGTTTCTTCATTTAAAAGATTTTGCAAATGCCTCTAAAAAATGTTTTAACGGTTAAAAACAAAGCATTTTGACAAAAGCTTTCTTAATCAACTATTTTAACTAATAGAATATAAGCTTTATCAACTAAAATGTTCTTCACACTTTTATAACAGGATTTTAACTAATATAACTTCGAAATAACCGATTGTTTTTATTAAAGGAAGTTTGGAAAACCTTCAGTCAGTATTTTAACTGATACAGTTTCGAAATAACCGATTAAAATCACTTAAAATGTTCAGAAAGTGTTCTGGCAGTATTTTAATCGATACAACTTCGAAATAATCGATTAAAACCACTTGGAGTACTGTTTGACCGATCAGAATGAGTTTATGACCGATCAGAACCAAATATGATCGATCAGAATTGAGTTATGACCGATCAGAACCGAATATGATCGATCAGAATTGGGTTATGACCGATCAGAACTATTTTAATCGATTAAACCATGTTTCAATCGATTAAATCAACTTAAGAAAATTTGAACTAAGAGTTTTAATCGATTAAAACAATTTTTTATCAGTTAAAATCACTTGAAAAAGTTTATAAGAATATCTCAGAGTATTTCAATCGATTGAAACACGAAACAATCGATTAAAACAAATTAGAAGATTTTTTACAAAGAGTTTTAATTGATATAAACGTTGTCGTATCAGCTTAAAACAAATCTGGAAAATAATCAAGAACGTTTTAATGGATTAAAAGAAGATTTAACAGATTAAAACAAGACTTTTAACAGATTAAAAGATTATTTTAACAGATTAATTAAACCAGCAGTTTTGAAAATCTTCTATATAAACAGAGTTGTTTGAACTTTTTATAAATCATCTGAAATACATCTTTTGGAATACAATCAAGCAATCTAAAGTGCTACTTTCAAGAAAGAATCACGCTAGTTTTTGTGAAGTTCATCAAAGTTCTTTCTTGAGGCAAAATTGCATTCTTTTGAAGAAACACATATTGCAGAACTGCATAAAACTGGTTTGAGCATTTTAGTTTTTTTTTGTTTCTTTACTTTCTTTTACTGTATTGTGGGTGTCTGGAATTGTGGGCACTGGTTTCTGTAGCTGGAATTTGGCTGTAGGGTAGGTCAAGAACTGGAATTTGGTTCTTGGTGAAAGGTTAGGTGCGAGAACTGGAATTGTGGTTCTTGTGGTAGATTGAGTGTGTGATTAAGGTTGTGATTCGTAGAACAATCAATCTAGTGGAACCTAGCTGGAATTTGGCTGGAGACTGGACGTAGCCCTGGAATTGGGTGAACCAGTATAAACTTTGGTGATATCTTTCTAAACCTTTCTCTTCTTTAATTCTGTGATTGCATTTATTTTTGATTGCTTGCTGTGTGATTCAGTTATTGGTCAGATTTCTTAATCTTTGAAATAGATAATCTGTTAATTGCAAAAATCTTTCAAAGATCAATTCACCCCCCTCTTGATATCAACCTCTTTTTATAACATATTATCAGTTAAAATCACTTAAAAAGTTTTATGAAAACATTTTGTAGTATTTTAATCGATTAAAAGGTGAAATAATCGATTAAAACAACCTAAGGGATTTTTTACAAAGTGTTTTAATTGATATAAAATGTTGTCATATCAGTTAAAACAAATATGAAAAATGATCAAGAACATTTTAACAGATTAAAAGAAGTTTTAATAGATTAATTCAAGACTTGTAACAGATTAAAAGATTATTTTAACAGATTAATTAAACCAGCAGTTTGAAAAATCTTCTATATAAACAGGATTGCTTGAGTCTTTTAAAATATACCTTTGAGCAATCAATCAAGCAATCATAAGAGCTACTTTCAAGAAAGAATGACGCAAGTTTTGTGAAGTTTTTCAAAGTTCTTTCTTGAGGCAAATTTTGCATTCTTTTGGTGAAGAAACTCATTCTGCAGAGCTGCATAAACCGAGTTTGAGTGTTCTAGTTTCTTCTCTTTGTTTCTTTAATTTTCCTTACTGTATTGTGGGTGTCTGGAAGTGTGGGCACTGGTTTCTGTGGCTGGAATTTGGCTGCAGGGTTGTTCAAGAACTGGAAGTTGGTTCTTGGTGAAGGTTTAGGTGCAAGGACTGGAATTTTGGTTCTTGTGGTAGATTGGGTGTGTGATTGGAATTGTAATCTGTAAATTCAATCTAGTGGAACTCAGCTAGAATTTGACTGGGAACTGGACGTAGCCCTGGGATTGGGTGAACCTGTATAAATATTGGTTGTATCTTTCTAAACCTTTCTCTCTTTAATTCTGCTGTTGTCTTTATTTTGATTGTTTGCTTTGTTTGATTCAAGAATTGGTCAGAACTCTCAATCTTTGAAATAGATAATCTGTAATTTGCGAAAATCTTTCAAAGATCAATTCATCCCCCCTCTTGATCTCAGCCTCCTTTTCTAACAATTGGTATCAAGAGCAAGGGTCTTGAAAAATACTCAAGACTTTCGGTCCAAATCTTTCATAGTTGAAAACAAATTACCTTTTTCTAAGGGAGCTTCTATTAATAGACCTCCACTGTTTTGTGGTACAAATTATCCATTTTGGAAGATTAGGAAGAAGATCTTTATTGAATCCATTGATAGGAATGTTTGGGATGTAATTGTTAATGGTCCATTAATTACAGAAAAAGAATGGTCTAGTTTAAATGATGAAGAGAAAAGAAAAGTTCAAAGTGATTGTACTGCTAAAAACATAATTACTTCTGCACTAAACATGGATGAGTTTTTCAGGGTCTCTCAATGCAAATCTGCCAAGGAAATGTGGGAAGTTCTTGAGGTGACTCATGAGGGAACAACTGATGTAAAGAGAGCTAGAACGCATACTCTCATAAGAGAATATGAGTTGTTTAAAATGCAAACTGGAGAAAGTATTGCAGATGTGCAGAAACACTTCACTCATATCATCAATCATCTAATGGGTTTAGGTAAAACCTTTGATAAAGAGGAATTAAATATTAAAGTTTTGAAATGTCTTGATAGGTCATGGCAGCCTAAGGTCACAACAATTTCAGAGTCAAAAGATTTATCCATCATGACAACAACTTCCTTATTTGGCAAACTCAGAGAACATGAGATGGAAATTAACAGATTCAATGAGCAAGAAATCTCTGAAAAGAAAGGTAGAAGCATAGCACTCAAAAGTTGAAGAAAAAGAATCAGAGGAAGAAAGTGAAAATCTTGGACTACTTGTCAAAAAGTTTAACAAGTTTCTCAAGAGAAAGATTCAAGATAAAGAAAAACACAAGAGGTATGAAAAGAAATCTGATTCTTTTAACTATAAATGCTATGGCTGTGGTAAGCAATGTCATGTAAGAATGGAGTGCCCAGAAAAGAATAAATACAATGATAAGAAAGAAGAAAACATCAAAAGAAGAGCATATGTAGCATGGGATGACAATGATACCTCATCAACAGAAAATTCTGATGATGAAGAAGCTAACCTATGTCTAATGGCTAACCAGAACTATCAAACCAGTAGTGTAAGTTCTAATTCTTCTTCTAATTTTGTGAATTATAATTCATTACAAAAAGCATTTAATGAAATGCATGAAGAAACCAAGAAACTTAAAAAAGAAAATGATAGGCTAAAAGGCATGAATAATTGGTTAGTAAATAGAGTTGATCTCTTGAAAAGAAAATTCTTGAAGATGAAACTGATCTTGATTTCTTAAAATTAATCCATGATAATTCTGATTGTGTATGTAACAAACCTTGTAATAATTGTCCATATTTACAAAAGAAGATTGATTTTTTGTCACAAACTGTTTCTAAATTTACACAAGGTCAAGCTAATCTTGATGTTCTTCTTGGGTCACAAAAACTTATTTTTGAAAAACCTGGCATTGGATTTACATCTAGCAAGAAAATCAGAAAAACAGTTATAAATAGGAAATCATACTCATCATCTGTTATTAAATGCTTTTATTGTATGAAAAGAGGTCATTCTGTGAAATTTTGTAGAATCAAGAAGTATACTATACCAAGAGGTAGAATGAAGTGGATTCCCAAGAATTCATTTCAAATAACCTAATTGGACCCAATGATTATAAAAAAGGTACTAGATATATGTTAAATCTGTTTTGCAGGAACAAAATCTGGAAGTTCTTTGGTACCCAATCAGCAAATTTCGATTCTGGATTCATGAACTGAGTATTTTAATTGATATAAAACTGTTTTAATCGATTAATTTCACTTACAGAGAATACTAGAAAAGCTGTCCGTACAATTTTAATCAATTAAAATATGAATTAATCGATTAAAATGTTTAGTATAGTTTTGTTCTCTCTATTTTAATCGATTAAAAAGGATTTACATCAGTTAAAACCATTAAAAGGTCAAATTTAATCGATTCTTCTTCGTTTTAATCGATTAAAATTCTGCTGTCATTTCATTAAATCTTTCAGTACAAAAATAATCGATTCTTTTATGTTTTTAATCAATTATTTCACTATTGCTTTTTCAAACCTAATATTCAAGATCAAATTAATTGGTTAATTTTAATCGATTAATTCGTTCCTGAAAATCATTTTAATTACATTCAATTGAAAAATGCTTAGCTAATCAAGAACAAATTTCCAAGTTTTAGTGTTTATCAAAATCTGCAAACGCAGTTACTGTTCCATTTTGACCAAGTCAAAACTTATCCAAAGAACAAATTAGCTGATATACCCACTGTTCAAAAACTGTGTCACTGCCTTCGGTCAAGGGAACATTTTGCAATTAAAGCTGTATCTTTGCAAGTTCTGTCAAATTGGACTTCAATTTACAAAATTTGAAATCCGAAACTCATTATTCTGCACACTTGAGTCTATTAGTCTCATTTTTCACTTTTTTCTCTCACTTTCATTCTCTGGTTCAAATTTTCTTCTCTCTTCTCCCGCACTCACATACCATATATCAAATTTCTTCTCAAATCTATGCTACAAGATGCTTAAGAGATCAAAATCAAGAAAGAAGCATAAGGGGGAATCCTCCTCTGCTGCTGGCCAAGCTTGAGGACATATTGAAGCATGGTTCAATGGAGACATTGACAAAATGAACAACTTCATTTCCAACTTCAGCCAAAAGCAACTGGTAATTCCTAAGTATATTAAGTTTGCTTGGTTGGATGAAGAAGGACTTACCTCTTTGAGAAGGAAATTAAAAAGACAAAAGTTAAGAACTTTTCTGGAGCACACTGGCAATATTCAACCTGATCTAGTAAGGGTATTTTATGCCAACCTTACTGTCAACGACTCTACTCTTATGTCTCAGGTCAAAGGTATTAATTTGGTGATCACTCCTGAGGTGTGGGAAGAAGTGGCTGGTCTTCATGATGTTGGTGTAAAGGTATCTAGAGGTAACATTGTTGAGTTACCTGATTTTAACAAAATTCAATTTTTCCGCAGCTGTCTCAAAAATCAGAATGATTCTGTAAGAACTCTTAACACTGGGAAAATGGAGCTTGAATCAAGGATTCTTGCTTTTATCATTGCATGGATGCTTACTCCAAGAGGGAGTAATCATGCATTACTTAATGAGGGTGATTTGGCTCTTATGTATTGTATTGAAAATAATATCCCTGTAAATTGGATTTTTGTTATCAAGGATCATATGATAAAAGCAAAAAGATTGGCTGATTATAAACTGCCATATGCTATGCTGATTAATCAATTTTTTAGATACTTTGAAGTAGATCTTGCAGGGGAATATGTGGAAACTCCAAAGGCCTCTAATAATATTGATGATTCCACTTTGCGGAAGATGGGATTTATCAAAATTGATGGAGAGTGGATCTCTGATAGCCGTTCCGCAAGCGTACGAAGTATCGCGTAATAAAAAGTTATCATTCCCACAGAGATTATGCCCAAGTACCGGTACATAGTGATTCAATTATCTAAACAAATTGTTTCAAATAGAATATATTGCAAAATGAATAGAAAACCAAAAACTATTGACAAGAGACTCAAGGTGAAAACTTTCTTAGGAGTCAGTAGGTTTACATGTTATGTATTCAATTTAAATCAATTCGTTTCCCATTATTCAACTTCTATTTCTAAGGTGAATTTTCCTTAATTGATTAATGTATTCCTCTCAAAACCCCACTAACGTACCTAATTACCAAAGAACAACGTTCAATTCATTAAGTAGATCATTTACGCTTTATGAAAATCCAATTACCCCTCAAAGAGTTTTGTCTACTTTCGTAACCCAAATCCCTAGGTTCAATTCCATGCTTTTCTAATGATATATCGATCTCTCAATCATCCACATCATTTAAATTCATCTAAACTTATCTCTAAGCCATTAGAAGCTTTAGGTTCTCATGGAAATGAATAGAAAACAAAAATTCAATAATAGAGAAACTCAAAGTATTCAAAATTGATACATAAACATATTCCTCCTAATCCCAAGAATGAGATTTAGTGTGCCATAGAAATGATGATTACAATCCACAATACAATAAATCAAACCCTAACATAAGAGAAAAGTAGAAATGAGACAGGAAGTTAGAGAATAGAAGAGAAGTTCTCACTATCTCCTTTGTAGCTTATTCAATTTCCCTCTTGATAGAAGAAATCGTTCTCCCTCTTTTGCTCTGGTTTTCTTCAATTTTCTTTTTGGAAAAAATGCCTCTCGTCTTCGTGTGTCTCTTTGTGCTCCGTAACTTCTTTTTTATATCTTTTATGCTCAAAAAACACTCCTCTAATTCAGGGAAAATGTAAAACGTGTTGAATCCACTAGCAGTGGGAAAAACCCACGGCCAGTGGATCGTGACAGGGGCCCAATACTCATTTTCTAGTGAAGTCCACGGCCAATGGGAAAAACCCACGGACAGTGGATCGTGACAGGGGCCCAATACTCATTTTTCAGTGAAGTCCACGGCCAGTGGGAAAAACCCATGGCCAGTGGATTTGTTTTACGCCACAGTGCCATTTTCCAGTGAAGTCCACTGCCAGTGGGAAAAACCCACTGCCAGTGGATTTCACTTAACTTAACCCAAAATGCTCTTTAACAATGCTTTAAGGCCCTGAAGTGTTCTTTTCTCTTTTCTTTTACAATGCAATCCAAGGTTTTATTTTTTTGCTTTTAGTGGCTTGAATTCCTTTCCATGAAATGCTTCATCAAATACTTCCCGTTTCCAAGTTTATAAACCTATAACAAAGTTATTCCTGCAAAACTGAGACACCCGAATAACATGTGTGGAATGAAGGAAATGAAGCACTTGGTGGATTTGATGAAGACATATTGAGTTGATATAGTTTAGTTTGTGGGTGTGTAGATGAATAGGTTAGAAGTTTAGAACTTAATCTCTTGATAGACCAATAAATCTTGTGATAAGCGCCTTAAAATGATGCATCTCATTGAAATCATTTTTCTGCATGAAAAACTAACATTTAAGAATTAAAAGAACAAACTAAGTTTTTCAATCTGTTGAAAAGAAATTTCAATCTGTTAAAATCACTTAACATAAGAAGTGGTCATATATAGTCGAAATTTTCAATTGGTTGAATCGCAGAATCAACAGGTTAAAATGTCTTAATGATTTTTCATGTATTAAAAGTTTCGCATTTTCAATCTGTTGAAATGTTTTTCAATCTGTTAAAACAGAGAGACTATTTTTCTAACTAAAAGTCTACAGGATTTCAATCTGTTGAAAGGTTTTTTAATCGATTGAAACAGAGAGCTGTCATACTTCATTAAGCTATTTCAATCCATTGAAAACACGAATCAATCGATTGAATGAAGTTTTAAATGAAATCAATCGATTGAAACATCATTTTAATCGATTGAAATACATTCTGATCGATCATAATTTGATTCTGATCAATCATAACTTGTTCTAATCGGTCATAATGCTGTTCTGATCGATCATTTGCTTCTCTGAATCAGTTTTTAACAGATCAAACGTTCTGGTACTCTCTTTTACTCTATAAATACATATTTGATCTATCTTTTGAAATATACAATTTGAGAAAACATTTGAAAGCAATCTTTGAGCAATCATATCCGTGACTTTCTTTGAGCATTTAGAATCTTTTCATATCATAAGGTGCTTTGATCAAGATTGTTGTTAATCAAAGAGAGAAAGTGCTGAGTTAGAATTGCTTCTGGACAATTGTACTGATAAAGCTTCAGTCCAGGTTTTTTCTTTTCATACTCTTGTGTAAAGTGTGGTTGTGTAGATTGGTTTTTGATATATACTGGTTACAGTAACTCGGATTTGGTTACTGGGAGGTTTCAAGAGTCTATCTTGTGGGTTTGTAAGATAGTTCTTGGGGTAGATTGGTGAGTATCTACTGGTTGTAATTTTCACTTGGTATTAGTGGAACTTGGCAGATTTGTCAAGAACTGGATGTAACTCTGGTAAAGAGTGAACCAGTATAAATTGTTGTGTTGAATTTCTTCTTTCATCTCTTTTATTTCTTGTCTATATACTTGCTGTGATTAAAATCAAACCTACCTACACAAGAATTAAATAAAGATAATTCATTCTTCCAAGAGAAAGTAAGTTTTGCGAAAAAGTTTTCTAAAGTTCAATTCACCCCCCTCTTGAACTCAACCATTAATTCTTTCAATTGGTACCAGAGCTGGTTCTTGTAAGTTACTCAAGAATTCGGTCCAAGAATGGATGAGGGAAAAATGAATTTTTCAGAAGGAGCCTCCATAAACAGGCCTCCTCTTTTTCCGGTGTGAATTATTCTTTCCGGAAGGTTAGAATGAAAATCTTTATTGAATCTCTTGATAGAGGTATTTGGGAAACAATTGTTAATGGTCCTTACAAACCAACTCATACAAGTGGATGGTAAAGTAGTTGAAAAAAATTGGGCTGAATTGACTGATGCGTAAAATAGGAGAGTCCAATATGATTATACTCGCTAAAAATATTATTACCTCTGCTTTAAATCTTGATGAGTTTTTCGGGGTGTCTCAATGTGCCTCCGCCAAAGAGATGTGGGAAATTCTAGAGGTCACACATGAGGGTACATCTCGACGTGAAAAGGGCAAGAAAGCATGAGTTAATCGGGGACTATGAATTGTTCAAAATGCAGCAAGGAGAAACAATTGCGGATGTACGTAAAAGATTCACGCACATAGTCAATCATTTAATTGAGCTAGGAAAGACTTTTGACAAGGAAGAGTTGAACATCAAAATCTTGAAGTGTTTGGACAGAACTTGGCAACCAAAGGTGACAACTATATCGAATCAAGAGACTTGACCGAAATGACTACTCGCTTCACTATTTGGTAAGTTAAGGGAACATGAGTTGGAAATCAATCGGTTCAAAGAACAAGAGAATGCAGAGAAGAAAAGCGTAAACATTGTTCTCAAGACGATTGAAGAAAACAATGAGTCCGAAGAAGATGAATCCGAGAATCTAACTTTGTTGGTTAAGAAGTTTGGAAAATTTCTTAGAAGGAAGAACAGAACCGGGCAAGTTAAAAGGTACACCGATAAAAAGATCGACTCCATTCAAAATACTGTTACTTGTTATTCTTGTGGTAAGCAGTGGACACATAAGAAGTGAATGTCCGGAAAAGACCAAGAATCGTAACAAGAAAGAGTCAAAGTACAAAGGGAAAAATGCCTACATAGCTTGGCAAGATAATGATTCATCCTCCAGCTTCGCATCCGAAGGTGAAGAGGTGAACCTATGTTTGATGGTCGGTCGTGAATCCTCTTCATCACATGTAAGTTCAACTCCCACGTAAAATGAAATGAATTACAAGCACATTACTAAATGCTTTCAATGAAATGCATAGTGAAGCCAGAAATTTATCTCATACAAATAATCGGTTAAAAGGACTAAACAACTGGTTAGAAAAGAGGGTTAAAATTCTGAAAAAGAGTTATTAGAAAGCAAAACAGATATGGAACATCTTGAAATAATCTATTCATCTCGTCGATAATGCTCGCTGCTAACAATAATTGTGAAAAGTGTATTCTTCTACAGAATAAGGTTGATTACTTGATTATAACCTTGTCTAAGTTTACTCGAGGAAAAGAGAATTTAGATGCACTTCTTGGGTCTCAAAACTGTGTTTTTGAACATACTGGAATCGGGTACAAACCTAAGGTTGGGATGAAAACTAAAAAGTATTTGAACTTCTTTTCCTTTAGAAAAGCAACAACATCCCCTTTCTCATCTTGTCATTACTGCATGAAAAAAGGACATACTGTAAAATTTGTCATGCTAGGAAATATTCTGTGCCACAAGGTAGAATGAGATGGGTTCCAAAACATGTTAAACAAAAAATTTGACTCCTAAGGACCCAAAATATTTAAGGGTACCAAATACTTGATGCTTGATCTTTCAGGAACAGCAACAAGAGTCCCTTTGGTACCTGGACAGCGGATGCTCAAGGCACATGACAGGTGACATCTCAAAATTCCAGAAACTGAGATTGAAGAATGGAGGTTGTTAGAATCGCGCAGCGGAATGTTCGCGTGGTCGGACAAAAACCAAGAGGGGGGGTGAATTGGTTTCTTAATAAAAATTAGGTTTTCAAAATTTTCCCCAAATTTTACCGATTAAAAACTGCGTAAATGTAAATAGAGAAGAGTAGAGAAGATTACACAATAGGTTTATACTGGTTCGGATCAAAAGACCCTACGTCCAGTTGCTAATCACTCAAAAGAGGATTAACGCTGTCACTAAGAACAAAGTTGTTACAACACAAATTATAATGAAAAAGATAAAGTTAAAGATAAAACCTCTCTTGAAATCCACAAGAGATGATAAACAGACTTTCCCCGGAGACGGCACAACACACAATCCACTAAGAACTCCACTTAGTGATTCTTATCGCTTCTAGCCTCACACCAAGTTTCCAAAAGCCCCGAAGAACAGCTTTCCCCGGAGACGGCACAGCACTCAATCCACTAAGAACTCCACTTAGTGATTCTTATCGCTTCTAGCCTCACACCGAGTTTCCAAAAGCCCCGAAGAACAGCTTTCCCCGGAGACGGCACAGCACTCAATCCACTAAGAACTCCACTTAGTGATTCTTATCGCTTCTAGCCTCACACCGAGTTTCCAAAAGCCCCCTTTCCTTGCAACAAACAGTTCTCTGGCACTCACAGCACTTAACTTTTGTATGGAAAGAGTTGTTCTTTAGTTGTTCATAGTTTCTGAGTGCTAAAGCAGAGTTTAAGTAGGGAAATTAGGGTTTAGGAATTGAGGATTTCGAAACTAGGGTTCTTGGTAATTGGGTTTTCGAAAATAGGGTTAATTTGAAATTTAATTTGAAAAACAGACTGAAATAATCGATTATTTGGAGTAATAATCGATTAAAACAGAGCCAAATACTTCAGAACCCAACCCTCTCTGGAATAATCGATTATTTGGTGAAATAATCGATTATCTGTACTGGACATGTACAAAACAATCGATTCTTTTGCTCGTTTTAATCGATTAAAACAGTGAGTTTGTATAGAAAGTGTTTTCTCACTCGTTTTAATCGATTATTTACCTATATAATCGATTAAACCCGAGCCTGAATGATAAATTTGAGCTTTTTGAAGCTTCTAAGTTACAGTACTATGTACCTGCTATCTTAGACTCTAAAAATACAGACTCAATCTTAAATAAATCAGAGTTATTACAATACAATTATCACCAATCTTCAATCTTCAATATTCTAAGTCTTTAGTTCTTGGATCATCATCAAAATCCATTCTTCATATTCATCAAGTGCAACATCAAGTCCTTGAATTGTCAACAATCTCCCCTTTTTGATGATGATCAAAATTTTCTTTTAAAGCCCTTTGTAATAACCTATTTTATCTGTCATACTAACAAACACATTAAACATACCAGTATAAAATTTAAAATTGAATCATAGGCTTTAAATTTTTCTCCCCTATTTTGATTATAATCAAAAAGAACTCTGCAACATCAATCATAAGAGCTCCCCCTCAAAATATGCATAAGTTAGAGAAAGCTCCCCCTCAATCATAGCATAAAAGAAACATCATATTTTACAACATCAAGACAATAACAAAAGAAAATTCATCAATTATCTCTACATTAGACAACTTTAATCGATTATTTCCAGGAATAATCGATTTTTAGAGGCATTTAATCGATTATTTCACGAGATAATCGATTATTCCAGAGGAGAATACCCTGTTTTGGTCGTTTTGAGGAAAAATAATCGATTATCACTTCCAGTAATCGATTATTCCAGAGGCTATATTAAGTTTTTTAAGGTTTTTACACATTATAACCTATGAATATCCTGCATCACGAATTTAATCATAACAATCATCCAAAATCATTCAAATTAAGCAGAATTTAAGCTATTTCTAGTATCCCTAAGTCTCTTCTAAGATCATAGAATCTATCCTTGGGTAGAGGCTTAGTAAATATATCTGCTAATTGACGTTTAGTGTCTACATACTCTATCTTACAGCTTTCCTTTCGCTGATATTATCTCTTAAAAATGTTTAGTCCTAGAGTGCATTACTGGATTTCTAGTTAAGTTGATTGCACTCGTATTATCACACATTAATGGAATGTCATTTAAATATATGCTATAATCCTCTAATTGTTGTTTCATCCACAGAATTTGAGCACAACAACTACCAACTCGCAATATATTCAGCTTCAGTGGTAGATAAAGCTACACATGCTTGTTTCTTAGAATGCCATGATATTAAGGATGAACCTAACAAATGACATGTCCCACTAGTGCTTTTCCTATCAATTTTACATCCACCATAATCAGCATCAGAATATCCTAATAAACTAATACAAGCATCAGACGGATACCACAAGCCAAATCCAGTAGTTCCTTTTAAGTATTTTAAAATATGTTTTACTGCAATTAAATGAGATTCTTTAGGACAAGCTCTGAAATCTAGCACACACACAAACAGTAATGCATAATATCAGGTCTACTAGCAGTTAAGTATAATAGTGATCCTATCATACCTCTATACATAGTTTGATTTACTTCCAAACCTGATTCATCCTTGTCTAAATAGCATGAAGTTCCCATGGGTGTGTTAGCTTCCTTTGAGGTGTCCATACCAAACTTTTTGAGGATCTCTTTGCAGTATTTAGTTTGAGAGATAAAAGTTCCATCTTTAAGTTGCTTGATTTGAAGTCCAAGGAAGAATGTTAATTCTCCCATCATAGACATTTCAAACTCTCCCTGCATAATCTTAGCAAATTCTACACACAAAGAATTATCAGTTGATCCAAAAATAATATCATCAACATATACCTGGACCAATAAGATATGTTCTTTAACTTTCTTAATAAACAGTGTAGAATCAATTTTTCCTCTTGAAAAATCATTTGCAGTTAGGAAACTACTTAATCTTTCATACCAAGATCTAGGAGCTTGTTTTAACCCATATAATGCTTTCTTTAATTTGTAAATATGATTAGGATTATTAAAATCTTCAAATCCAGGGGTTGCTCTACATACACTTCTTCTTTAATAAAACCATTTAAAAATGCACTCTTTACATCCATTTGATATAGTTTAAATTTCATCATAGATGCGTAAGCAAGAAGTAGGCGTATAGCCTCTAACCTGGCCACAGGAGCATAAGTTTCATCATAATCTATACCTTCCTCCTGACAATAGCCTTTTGCAACAAGTCTGGCTTTATTCTTTGTTATATTACCATCTTCATCAAGCTTATTTCTGAATACCCATTTAGTTCCAATAACTTGATGTGACTCTTCTCTTGGGATTAGTTCCCAGACTTGATTCCTTTCAAATTGGTTAAGTTCTTCTTGCATGGCTATGCACCACTGATCATCTTTAAGTGCTTCCTCAATGTTTTTAGGTTCAATCTGTGACACAAAAGCAAAGTACATACGAGAAATTATTCATATTTCTAGTTCTTACCCCTTTTGAGATATCACCTATGATATTGTCCATTGAGAGTCCTCTAGGTGATTGCCATTCTTTTGCTAATTGAGGAGTTTGAGAAGGCACATTATCTTCCAAGTATAATTCATCAAGGGCCTCTCTTATATATTCATCATCACCTGCAAGTCTTTTATTTGACTCAAGAGGATTTCCCCCAAGGTCTACAATCTCATCAAAGGCAACATGTATAGATTCTTCTATATTCAAAGTTCTTCTATTAAATACTCTATACGCCTTGCTAGTTAAAGAATAACCTAGAAAAATACCCTCATCCGCTTTTGAATCAAATTTTCCTAGATTGTCCTTTCCATTATTTAGTACAAAACATTTACAACCAAAAATTTTCAAATGTGCAACATTAGGTTTTCTACCATTAAACAATTCATATGGAGTAGATTTCATAATTGACCTAATGAGCATTCTATTTAAAACATAACATGCAGTACTAACCGCATCAGCCCAAAAATATTTAGGAACATTAGATTCATTTAACATAGTTCTTGCAAGTTCCTCTAATGACCTATTTTTCCTTTCAACTACACCATTTTGTTGGGGAGTCCTAGGAGCAGAAAAGTTATGTAATATACCATTTTCCTCACAATAATTCTCAAACTTTTCATTTTGAAACTCACCACCATGGTCACTTCTTAAAACTTTAATCCTTAGGTCTTTCTCATTTTGTATTTGTTTAGCAAACTTTCTAAAGACCTTAAAAGCTTCACTTTTCATAGTTAGGAAAAATGTCCAAGTGTACCTAGAGAAATCATCAACAATTACAAGACCATAATAATTTCCACCAAAGCTTTTTATCCTAGAAGGTCCAAATAAATCTAAATGTAATAATTCTAGGGGTTTTGAAGTGGAAATCACATTTTTTGATTTAAATGATGATTTAACTTGTTTACCTTTTTGGCATGCATCACACAATCTATCTTTTTCAAATTTCAATTTAGGCAATCCAATAACTAAGTCTTTTGATATCAATTTATTCAAATGATGCATGTTTATATGAGCCGCTCTTTTATGCCATAACCAAGGATTCTCTTCCTTAGCAACTAAACATGTTATACTAGACTCATATAAACAATCCAAATCAATCAAATATATGTTGTTATGCCTAATGCCTTTTAATTCTACTATTTCGGAATCTACTAAATGTATGGTGCAAAATTTGCTTTCAAAAGTTACCTTGAATCCTTTGTCACACAATTGGCTTATGCTAAGAAGGTTATGTTTTAATCCATCAACAAGAAGCACATCCTTAATCTCCAATGTATTTGCACCACCTATATTTCCAATTCCTAGAATCTTCCCTTTGTTGTTATCCCCATAAGTCACATATCCTTGTTCTTTGGCTTTGAAACTTACAAATTTCGTTTTATCCCCAGTCATATGTTTTGAGCATCCACTATCAAGATACCACATAGACTTCTTTGATTTGGAAGTTTCCTACAAAACAAGAACATAGTAAACTTAGGTCCCCACAACTTTTGGGTCCTTGAGGTTAGAGACATAATAATCTATTTAAAATACTGCAAAACAATCTATTCTTTGGGTGTTTTAAGAAGTTCAAGCAAAACTGTTTTTATAGACTATTTTCAAAACTGCTGGTTTAATTAATCTGTTAAAAGATTCTTTTAATCTGTTAAAAGTGCAGTTTTAATCTGTTAAAACATCTTTTAATCGATTAAAACGCAGTGTAGAAAAAGTTTTTAAGTTGTTTTAATCGATTGAAACGAGTTTTTAACCGATTAAAAGAGTTCTGATCGGTCATAATAAAAATCTGATCGGTCATCCTGACTTCAACCGGTCATAATAAAAATCTGATCGGTCATCCTGACCCTTTAAGTGATTTTAATCGATTGAAACGTGTTTTTAATCGATTGAAAAATTTCTGACCGCTCATAATTAAAATCTGATCGATCACATTTGCTTCTAATCGGTCATAATTTGATTTTGATCGATCATCCAGACCCTTTAAGTAATTTTAATCGATTGAAACGTGTTTTTAATCGATTTAAACGTTTCTGACCGCTCATAATAACAATCTGATCGGTCAAAATGAGTTCTAAATGGTTTTAATCGATTAAAAACCAGTTGTATCGATTAAAATGCTGTAAAAACACTTCTTTGACCACTCTAAGTGATTTTATTTGGTTCTTTCAAAACTGCATCGAGTTAAAAACATGTTTTAAGAAAGCTTTTGTAAAAATACTTTATTTTGAGCTCGTTTAAAACAATTTTAGAGGCTTCTCGCAAAAATCTTTAAGAGAAGAATCTTTATGCAGGAGAAAAGATAAAATGATTTTACCTAAGCATTTTGTTTAAAACATACAAAATGATCCATTTTCTTTGAATAAATAAAAGAGACAAACAGATTTATTTAACTATTGGAACCCAAATATATTTACCTTTTGGAATACCAAAATGTTTAATTTTACACTTATTTGAAGTGTGACCTTGTTTCATACAATAGAAGCATGCATTTGGAGTAGCTTTAGAATAAGATACATTATTAACATGACATGCTCTAGTTCCTTTTTCTACCCATATTCTTTTCTTTTTAGATTTACTCTTTTTCAAAGGAACTCTATGATTTACATTATTTTGAGCAAAAACCATTTCATTCTTCCTAAGATCATCAATTTCTTTTTCGGCTTTGTCAAGCAAATGGTTAAGAATATCTATGTCATATTCATGCTCTTTACAATTTGCACAAGCTAAGTCCTTATTCTCATCTAAGCATACAATTTTCGTATTAGCTACCTCCTTTTCTTCTAAACATGCAATTTTCAATTTTAAGGACTCATTTTCCTTTTCCGATTTTCTTAGATTCTTCTTTACTACTTTATATTCCTTTTTCATATCCATAAATGCAGTAAATAACTCATTATAAGCATTTTGTAATTCATCATGATCATTTTCTTCACAAGAGGATGAATCGGAATCACTAACCTCAACATCCGAAGAATTGTTGTTATTTGCCATCAAGCAAATGTTTGCTTCAATTTCTGAGTCGCTTGATTCTGAATTTGAATCACTGTCATCCCAAGCAATATATGCTTTCTTCTTGAATTGCTTTTTGCCCTTATGTTCATCATTTTTCTTGTTTGGGCATTCGGTCTTCATATGCCCTGCTTCACCACAACCAAAGCATTTTATATTAACGGAAGAATTTTCTTTTACCTTTCCCTTACCTTTGAAAGGATGTCTTCCTTTTGCTTTCATCATCTTGGTGAACTTCTTTATAAAAAGACTCATCTCTTCTTCATCATTTTCTGAGTCTTCTTCTTCTTCTTTCTTATTATTGCTTTTTGAAATCTCGGTTTTGAAAGCAAGGTTCTTCTTTTGATATTGACCCTCTTCCTCATTTAGTCTTCCAAGGTCAAGTTCATGCTCCCTAAGCTTTCCAAACAACGCCGCCATAGACATAGTGGCAAGATTTTGTGACTCCGAGATGGCCGTCACCTTTGGTTGCCATTTCCTATCCGAGAGATTTCAAAATTTTAACATTTAATTCATCAACGTCAAAAATTTTACCTAGTCCGTGAGATGGTTCACGATATGAGTGAAACGTTTTTGTACGTCAAATATCGTTTCGCCTGGTTGCATTCTGAACATCTCGTATTCTTGGATTAAAGAATTTTTACGTGCTCTTTTGACGTCGTCAGTTCCTTCGTGGGTTACTCTAAGCATTTCCCACATTTCCTGTGCACTTTTACAAATAGAAATTCTGTAGAACTCATCAAGGGTTAGAGCAGATGAAATAATGTTTCTAGCCCTAACATCAAATTGTACTTTTCGACTTTCGTCTGCAGTCCATCTATCAAAAGGTTTAAGAACGTCAACACCGTTCTCTGTAATTTTAGGAACAAATGGACCGTTTAAAATTGCGTCCCAAACACCTCTATCAACAGAACTCTAAAAATATTTGCATACGTACTTTCCAAAAAGGATAGTTTTGACCCGCAAAAGTGGGGGTCTGTTGATAGACGCACCTTCGGCAAAAGTTTGATTTTGTCCTGCCATTTTCGAAAATATTTGAATGACTATCAAAGCAAGCTCTGATACCACTTGTTAGAATCGCGCAGCTGAATGTTCGCGTGGTCTGACAAAAACCAAGAGGGGGGTGAATTGGTTTCTTAATAAAAATTAGGTTTTCAAAATTTTCCCCAAATTTTACCGATTAAAAACTGCGTAAATGTAAATAGAGAAGAGTAGAGAAGATTACACAATAGGTTTATACTTGGTTCGGATCAAAAGACCCTACGTCCAGTTGCTAATCACTCAAAAGAGGATTAACGCTGTCACTAAGAACAAAGTTGTTACAACACAAATTATAATGAAAAAGATAAAGTTAAAGATAAAACCTCTCTTGAAATCCACAAGAGATGATAAACAACTTTCCCCGGAGACTGCATGACACACAATCCACTAAGAACTCCACTTAGTGATTCTTATCGCTCTAGCCTCACACCAAGTTTCCAAAAGCCCCGAAGAACAGCTTTCCCGAGACTGACAGACTCAATCCACTAAGAACTCCACTTAGTGATTCTTATCGCTTCTAGCCTCACACCGAAGTTTCCAAAAGCCCCGAAGAACAGCTTTCCCTGAGACGGCACAACACTCAATCCACTAAGAACTCCACTTAGTGATTCTTATCGCTTCTAGCCTCACACCGAGTTTCCAAAAGCCCCCTTTCCTTGCAACAAACAGTCTCTGGCACTCACAGCACTTAACTTTTGTATGGAAAGAGTTGTTCTTTAGTTGTTCATAGTTTCTGAGTGCTAAAGCAGAGTTTAAGTAGGGAAATTAGGGTTTAGGAATTGAGGATTTCGAAACTAGGGTTCTTGGTAATTGGGTTTTCGAAAATAGGGTTAATTTGAAATTTAATTTGAAAAACAGATTGAAATAATCGATTATTTGGAGTAATAATCGATTAAAACAGAGCCAAATACTTCAGAACCCAACCCTCTCTGGAATAATCGATTATTTGGTGAAATAATCGATTATCTGCATCTGACAGGTACAAAACAATCGATTCTTTTGTCGTTTTAATCGATTAAAACAGTGAGTTTGTATAGAAAGTGTTTTCTCACTGTTTTAATCGATTATTTACCTATATAATCGATTAAACCCGAGCCTGAATGATAAATTTGAGCTTTTTGAAGCTTCTAAGTTACAGACTATGTACCGGCTATCTTAGACTCTAAAAATACAGACTCAATCTTAAATAAATCAGAGTTATTACAATACAATTATCACCAATCTTCAATCTTCAATATTCTAAGTCTTTAGTTCTTGGATCATCATCAAAATCCATTCTTCATATTCATCAAGTGCAACATCAAGTCCTTGAATTGTCAACAGAGGTCACGTGACTTATGGAGACAACAACAAGGGAAGGATTCTAGGTTCTGGAGATATCGGAGATGGTGAATCAGTAACCATTCACAATGTTCTTCTTGTTGAAGGTCTCAAGCACAACCTAATCAGTATAAGTCAGTTATGTGATCTTGGTCACAAAGTTATCTTCAAACCAGAAAAGTGCCTAATCTGTGAGCCAGAATCGACACTGTAATGTTGGTAGGTAAGAGGTTAAACAATATTTACATGTTAGATATCAAGCATTCTATATCATCTCAAAGTTGTCTTCTTACTAAAGAAGAAGAATCTTGGTTATGGCATAGAAGGCTTGCTCATATACATCTTAATCATCTTGACAAACTGATTTCTAAAGAGTTAGTTTCTGGGCTACCGAAGCTTAGAATTTTGAAAGACAAAATTTGTGAAGCCAGTTTAAAAGGTAAACAAACTAGAAAATCCTTTTCAAACAAAAATATTGTTTCTACTTCTAGACCTTTGGAACTGCTTCACATGGATTTGGTTGGTCCTTCAAAGAATAAAAGCCTAGGTGGTAATCTCTATATCATGGTAATTGTTGATATTTTTCCAGATTTACCTAGACTATCTTTCTAAAAGCCAAATCTGATTCTTACAAATCTTTCAAAAAGCTTGCCAAGGTTTTACATAATGAAAAAGGGTATTTCATTACATCTATTCAAAGTGACAATGGTGGAGAATTTGTAAATGAAAAGTTTGAATCATTTTGTGAAAAGTTTGGCATAAAACACAATTTTTCTGCTCCAAGAACTCCTCAACAAAACGGTGTTGTGGAAAGAAAGAACAGATCCATTGTGGAACTTGCTAGAACAATGCTTTGTGAAAATTCTTTACCTAAATATTTTTGGGCAGATGCAGTAAACACTGCCTGTCATGTTTTGAATAGAGTCTTGATTAGACCCATGCTTAAGAAAACCCCTTATGAACTATACAAAGGAAGAAAACCCAACATAAACTATTTCAGGGTTTTTGGATGTACATGTTTTGTTTTAAACAATGGGAAAGAAAATATTGACAAGTTTGATGAAAAATCTGATAAAGGAATCTTTCTTGGTTATTCTACTAACGGCCACGCATATAGAGTCTACAATTTAAGACTGAAATCGTTGAAGAATCAAGTACATGTTGTTTTTAATGAGTCTCCTCGAGTGTTGCAGAATAGAACAACAGTACTGCGAGATGATGAAGATTTAACTGATAATTCTTATCAGTTAAAATATCCCAAGTAGCTCGGATCAACTTACTCGTCGAAGAAGGTGATCAATCAGTTGATCCTGCAAAAGCTTATCCACCAAGAATTACTGAAGAACAGGAAGAAGATGTCCTGGAAGAGCTTCCTAAAGAATGGATTGTTCCAAGAGATCTTTCTCTAGACAATGTCATCGGGCAAATCAATAAGAGAGTATCCACTAGACATTCTCTTAATCAATTCTGCAATCATATGGCATTCATTTCACAAATAGAAACCTAAAACTATTAAAGAAGCATTAAATGATGAACAGTGGGTTAGTGCCATGCATGATGAGCTTAATCAGTTTGAAAGGAATAACGTGTGGGAATTAGTTCCTAAAACCAAAGATATCAATGTAATTGGTACTAAGTGGGTATTCAAAAACAAACTAGATGAACACGACATTATCACTAGAAATAAAGCTAGGTTGGTAGCCAAAGGGTATAACCAACAGGAGGGTATTGATTTTGATGAAACCTTTGCACCTGTAGCTAGACTTGAAGCTGTCAGATTATTATTAGCTTATGCTTGTATAAGTGGTTTCAGATTACTACAGATGGATGTCAAGAGTGCCTTCCTAAATGGACTCATCAATGAAGAAGTTTATGTTTCTCAACCTCCTGGTTTTGAAAATCACAAGCATCCTGACCATGTCTACAAATTGAAAAAGGCTCTTTATGGTTTAAAGCAAGCTCCTAGACAATGTGTGTGCCTTTGTGCTAGATTTCAGGCAAATCCAAAGGAATCACATCTTACCGCTGCTAAAAGGATTCTGAAGTACCTTAAAGGAACCGTTAATGTCGGACTATGGTATCCTGAAGGTGCATCTCTTAAACTTGTTGGATTTTCTGACTCTGACTTTGCAGGATGTAGATTGGACAGGAAAAGTACCTCAGGTACATGTCATTTACTGGGAAGCAGTCTCATATCTTGGCACAGCAAAAAGCAAGCATGTGTTGCTCTTTCAACTGCAGAAGCTGAATACATTGCAGCTGGGAGTTGTTGTGCTCAGAGTATCTATCTTAAACAACAACTGAAAGATTATGGAGTGGCTCTTAACACGGTACCTCTGGTTTGTGATAATACTAGTGCAATAAATATGACTAAGAATCCTATTCAACACTCTAGAACTAAGCATATTGAAATTAGACATCACTTTATTAGAGAACATGTATCTAGGGGTGATTGTGAAATTTTATTCATTGAATCTGAAAAACAGTTAGCTGACTTATTCACTAAACCACTTCCTAGAGATAGACTTAATATGCTTAGAACTGAATTAGGAATTATGGATATAACTAGTATTGAATAACTGATTCTTTATGGTGATTATGATTTTTTTAAAACAGGTTGATAACATGTTCAATCGATTAAAATTGTCTAAAAATCTTGAAATTATTTGTATTAATCGATTGAAATTGCGAAATAATCTATTGATTTTCTGATTCTCTATCTCTGTTCATGATATGTTACCAGTTCAATCGATTAAATGAGGTTTTAATCGATCTATTTCAATAACCTTGTAGCTCTGCATGTTTTTCTTCTATAAATCAATCGATTAAATCTTCGATTCAATCGATTTAATTCACTTTTGATGCTCTGCATATTTTTCTTTCACAAAACAATCGATTAGATCTTCGATTCAATCGATTTATTTTACTTCTGATAATCTGCAATTGCAAAAACAATTGATTTCATGAAAAATCAATTGGTTAATTTTTTCTAGGGATTGTAGTGTATGCTCTGCCTCTAAACAATTACTGTAGATTGGGTTGAATGCATTTACAACGGGATATCCTTCAACTACTCTCTTAAATATCAGAGTTATCCAATAAAAGTTGATTGACTCTGATTGGATATCAGATGTGAGGGTAATTAAGGTGCACAGTAACAATTCTCTCTCTCTCCACCTTTACCATCACTGCGCTGAAGCAGAGAAGCAGTAATACATTAAAGACAAAACCGTGAAGATGAAGGGACTGTGTGTTCTCATTTCATCTTAAGAATACACTAGTGTTTGAAAAGCTTATACTTTTCCTCTAGAAACATTCTCTCTTCTCTGTTTTTCTTCTGTTCATTCCACAAATCAGCATGCTCAAACGCACCAAATCCGGAAGGAAGAAGTTCAGCAAAGGAGAGTCCTCTATTGCAATGCAAGAACCATTGGTAGGAGGGCGCATTGAATCATGGTTCAACGGGAACCAAGAGAAGATGAATTTGTTCAATCATGAAATGAGCAGGAAACAAATCAATATACCCAAGGATCTAAAATTTTCATGGTTTGATGCTGAAGGTTTCAGAGGGGTTCGGAAACTGCTGCAACATCAGAAACTTCAGAAGTTTCTGGAGCTAAATGGTAGGATTTACCCTGACCTGATTAAAGTTTTTTTCACCAACTTAGCATTTGAAGGATCCACTCTAAAAACTCAAGTCAAAGGAGTGGACATTGAGATTACTCCCAATGTCTGGAAAGAGGTTGCTGGACTCAAGGATGAAGGTGTAAAAGTCACCAAAGGGTATACCTCGAAAGTAGAAGAATTTAACAAAGTTCAGTACTTTCGTTCTTGTCTGAAGAATAGGCATGACTCCGTAAGTTCCTTCAACAGAGGAAAGTTGAAGCTTGAGGAAAGGGTACTTGCGTTCATTATGTCCTGGCAGCTCACACCCAGGGGGAGCAATCATGCAGTACTAAATGAAGGAGATTTGGTACTGATGTACTGCATTCACCACAGAATAAGGGTGAACTGGGTTTTTGTCATCAAGGACCACATGATCAAGGCTAAGCGGCTAAGTGATTTTAAATATCCTTATTCTATATTGATTTCTAAGTTTTTAACTCATTTTGGTGTTGATTTGGAAGGTGAATCAGTTGAAACTGTTCGTCCAAAAAATGTGGTCAATAATTCTGTCCTTCATAAAATGGGGTTCATTAAAATTGACGGTGAATGGATTTCCAAAGAAGAAGCAGGAAGAGAAGAAGAAATTGAAGAAGAAGAGCAAGAGGAAGATGTCAATACTGGTGTCCAGGGTACTTCTGCAGGAAGATCATCAGACCCGATGGAAGAGCAGTGTCCATTAGAAATGATTCCATATATTCCACAACCTGACCGTGGCACGCCTCTCTCACAGTTCGAAAGAACCATGCTACATCAGATGAATGAACTGCAAACCAATCAAAGGAGGCACATGGAGATGACGGGTGCTCTGCGGGCTCGTCAGCATTATCTGGATGAAAATTTCATTGCCAGATTTCAACACATTGACAATCAATTGGAAGATATCTACAACAGGATTGTTGATCTGCAGTTTAATCAAGGTCCCGGGAACAGGGATGAATGAAGTCTTATTTTTTCTTATTTCCTTATCTTGTTTTTTTTTTCTTTTTATTTTGGGTACCTACGTGGTACTATTGGACTGTAACTAAAACACTTTATTTGATGCAGTCAAATAGGGGGAGAAGTGTTTGCTTAAAACTGTCACTACACACACACCACAAATCATATATGTCTCTATTTTGTTATTGAATTGTGCAGGTGCAGTGGATATTTGTCTCCATCAAATAGGGGGAGATTGAAGCACTTGGTGGATTTGATGAAGACATATTGAGTTGATATAGTTTAGTTTGTGGGTGTGTAGATGAATAGGTTAGAAGTTTAGAACTTAATCTCTTGATAGGCCAATAAATCTTGTGATAAGCGCCTTAAAATGATGCATCTCATTGAAATCATTTTTTTGCATGAAAAACTAACATTTAAGCATTAAAAGAACAAACTAAGTTTTTCAATCTGTTGAAAAGAAATTTCAATCTGTTAAAATCACTTAACATAAGAAGTGGTCATATATAGTCGAAATTTTCAATTGGTTGAATCGCAGAATCAACAGGTTAAAATGTCTTAATGATTTTTCATGTATTAAAAGTTTCGCATTTTCAATCTGTTGAAATGTTTTTCAATCTGTTAAAACAGAGAGACTATTTTTCTAACTAAAAGTCTACAGGATTTCAATCTGTTGAAAGGTTTTTTAATCGATTGAAACAGAGAGCTGTCATACTTCATTAAGCTATTTCAATCCATTGAAAACATGAATCAATCGATTGAATGAATTTTTAAATGAAATCAATCGATTCAAACGTCATTTTAATCGATTGAAATACATTCTGATCGATCATAATTTGATTCTGATCGATCATAACTTGTTCTAATCGGTCATAATGCTGTTCTGATCGATCATTTGCTTCTCTGAATCAGTTTTTAACAGATCAAACATTCTGGTACTCTCTTTTACTCTATAAATACAGATTTGATCTATCTTTTGAAATATACAATTTGAGAAAACATTTGAAAGCAATCTTTGAGCAATCATATCCGTGACTTTCTTTGAGCATTTAGAATCTTTTCATATCATAAGGTGCTTTGATCAAGATTGTTGTTAATCAAAGAGAGAAAGTGCTCGAAGTTAGAATTGCTTCTGGACAATTGTACTCGATAAAGCTTCAATCCAGTGTTTTTTCTTTTCATACTCTTGTGTAAAGTGTGGTTGTGTAGATTGGTTTTTGATCTATACTGGTTACGATGAATTGGATTTGGTTACTGGGAGGTTTCAAGAGTCTATCTTGTGAGTTTGTAAGATAGTTCTTGGGGTAGATTGGTGAGTATCTACTGGTTGTAATTTTCACTTGGTATTAGTGGAACTTGGCAGATTTGTCAAGAACTGGATGTAGCTCTGGTAAAGAGTGAACCAGTATAAATTGTTGTGTTGAATTTCTTCTTTCATCTCTTTTATTTCTTGTCTATATACTTGCTGTGATTAAAATCAAACCTACCTACACAAGAATTAAATAAAGATAATTCATTCTTCCAAGAGAAAGTAAGTTTTGCGAAAAAGTTTTCTAAAGTTCAATTCACCCCCCCTCTTGAACTCAACCATTAATTCTTTCAGGAAAACAATTGGAATTAAGGGGAATTCTAACACAAATAAACTAGAAAACTCAAATAAAACGCCATTAAAAATGATGCAAATTAGACACTTATCAAAATACCCCAAACTAAAACATTGCTTGTCCCTAAGCAATCACCATCACCACAAGCATGAGTAATAAAGAATGAAGAACTCCAACCATCTAAAGGAATCCTATTTAAAATATTATTAATAGACGATTGCAGGATTATCAAATTAGAAGCCACACAATTATTCATGCCATGCTTACTATGACTAGACTAGAGATACATGTTTCCTTACTTTCTCTCAATGTGTTTAGGCTTGTGTTTCAGTATCACTCAAATCAAAACATTTCAAACACTACCATAGGCTTGGCAAATGACCCTAATCTCCACAGTTATCTAGAAAGTATGTTAAGGTCTAAAGGGCTTTGAATTGGTTGTAATGGGGCCAGGGGTTCACCGAATAGGAATGGATACCAAGAAAGAGGGAAAAGTCAAAGGGTTTTAGAAATTAAATTCCTGAAAAAAGCAAGTTTTGAAGGCTTTTAGAAAAATATATTTTCGTATTCATAAACGGGACTTCTTATTACATTGTTACTGATCTCTCTTTTCTCCTTTTTTTTTCGTTTTTTTTTCATTTTTTTTTCATTTTTTTTTTCGTTTTTTTTAATAGAGAACAGTTTTTCCTAAGCCCTTGTCAATTAGTAGCCATCCTTTTCATTTCTCAGAAATTATGGAGAATTAGATCAAAAGGCTTTCAAAAATCAACAATTAAAGCTCAATAGGGGCAACTAATGGTGTATGCAGTATTCAAATTCTGTGGCCAATACGAAGCTTTTTGCCCTAAAATGCCTTTATCATCCCCTAACATACAATCACAAACTATTTTGAATTGGTCACAAGCCAAGTTCTAGAGTGCTTAAAATGTATGATACACTCAAAGAAGAAAATAAGGGTTTATCAGAATGTTTACCCTTTTTGGTTCAAAAGCTCTCAATTGAAACGGTAATGAATCCAGTCAAAGAAAACAGGAAATCATAGTGTATAGTTCAACCTGACAAGCTAGCAATCATAAAACTTATTCATTCCTTTTTATGGATTCCCATAGAGGCCTAAAATTCAAACATTCCAATTGCAACACAACTTGTAGAAGTAGTAATCACTAATAAACAAACCATGTCATCCTAACTAGACAATAAGTAAAAACATGAATAAATGCCTAAACAAAGCTAATGGTTCAGAACAAGTTTCCTTTACTACCACCGACCACCCCAAACTGATGATGGGCAGTGTCCGCACTGGACGAGTAGATAGAGGGGAAGGTAAAAGGAAACTTATCTGCATAAGAGTACCTTCTCATGGAGAGGGGGGAGCAAAATGCCCCTGTTGGGAGTGCCAATGATACATAGCATCCACCCTCTGAGCTAGGTCATCAATCTGACCCCCTTGCCGAATTTTCTCTATGGACATCGACTCCAAGCGGCTATACATTCCTTGCATTAAGGAATACATTTGCTCTAGTGAAACACTGGAGTTGGGGGTGAACTAGGAAGGGCCAGCTGAGTTCGCTGGGGGAAATGGCATCTGTGTGTCCAAAGGACCATCCTCATCAGCATTTGTACCTGAAAACAGAAAAGAAGTCTTGCCTTCTAGGCTAGTGAAGCTAGGGTCAAGCAAGGGATGAGGCACAAGTGTTCCAGGAATAACCAAACAGGAAATATCATGTTGCAGGTGATAAAATATGTCATTAGCATCACCACAATTAAATATCTAAGAATGATAAATGTCGAAGGATCAATGTGTATAAAACAACTTATAAATATGCAAAGGTAAGAACAAGTAGTTGTCATAGACATTTTATCAAACACATGGTAGGCATAAAAAATTTGAACTAAGAAATCTATAAACATGCATCTCAAAGTTTCCTAGATTCACAATTGACGCTATGCAAATTAATAAGAATGAATCAAATTACTAGATATGTAGCATGGAGTGTCAATCATGAAGAAAAAGGTATATGTGTTTCAATAAACAATGAAGAACATGATGAACATGATAATCGTGAACAAAAGTTGGATAACAAACCCACATGAATTTTTAATCACAATAATCAAATATAAACATTTATAAACCTTCCCACATGATCAATTTCACCAACAACAAATCAAAATATCAAGTATGAGAAAACCCTATATTAGTATGATGATTCTTACTTGATGAAAATGATAGAAAGAGATTATGTAGATGTGATAATGAGTGAAAGAAATTCGTGGAATTGAATGGGGTCAAGGGATTTCTGAAGTTAAGAGTGATTGAGAGAAGTAGTGTGTAATGGTGAGGAAGAGTGCAATAAGGAGTGGAAAAACATAGGTGGTGTGCGTGTGATAAGATGAATAACTTGTAGGGAATCACGACCCACTGCCAGTGGGAAAACACACTCGCCAGCTGGGTGTCTCGGACTTGGGCCAAAATTAGGCACGCATTGCACTCGTGAAAACCCACCGCCGGTGGGAAAAACACACTCGCCAGTGGATTTCTCTCGACTTGAAAATTTTTAATTTACGTGCCCCAACTCGAAAGGTCCACATCCAATGGGTATTTCCTATCGGTGGTGGATCACACTGTCCATTAACTTGAAAAAAAATGCAAAGCCTTAGAACCTTTTTTTTTTTTTTTTTTTTTTTACAGAAAACAAAAAGTTAAGTAAGACATGGAATTAAAAATAACAAATGGGGTTACCTCCCCAGAAGTGCTAAATTTAACGTATTCAGCCAGACGTTGTATGCTATTGAGAATCACAAATCTGGTACATCAAACAAGTCCAAGACACTTGATTGTTGTATTATTTCTCCAGTCAAGTAACGCTTAAGTCGTTGTCCATTTACTCTAAATGGACCAGCCTTTTCGCTCCATAACTCGACAGTTCCAAAGGGAAAGACCTTTGTCACTTTAAATGGTCTTGACCACTGGGACCTCAGTTTACCTGGGAAAAACTTCAATCGAGAGTTAAAAATTGAATGTTCTCCTTAGGATGTGACGATCATGCCATCTTTTAGTTTTTTCTTTGTAAATTCGAGCATTTTCATATGCATCTAGACGGAGCTCTTCAAGCTCGTTTAATTCCAACAACCTATGCTCACCTGCAACCTTATGATCAAGATTAAGAGTTTTGACAGCCCAAAAATATTTATACTCTAACTCAACAGGTAAATGGCAAGGCTTCCCATACACTAGCTTAAAAGGCGTAGTGCCAATGGGAGTTTTGTATGCGGTTCGATATGCCCATAAGGAACCATCTAACTTAATAGACCAATCTTTACGTGACGTATTTACCACTTTTTGAAGAATGTTTTTAATTTCCCGATTGGACACCTCAACCTGACCACTAGTTTGAGGGTGATAAGGTGTAGCTACCTTATGTTTCACTCCATATTTCTTTAGGAGGGTCTGAAAAGCTTTCTAAATAAAATAAGACCCTCCATCACTTATGATATTTCGGGACCCCAAACCTCGGAAATATTATTTTCTTGAAAAGCTTAATAACAGTCTTAGCATCAGAATGGGGTGAAGCAATGGCTTCGACCCATTTAGACACATAGTCAATTGCTACTAATATGAATTGATTTCCAAAGGAAGAGGGAAAGGGTCCCATAAAATCAACGCCCCACACATCAAACAATTCAACCTCTAATATGCTATTTAATGGCATTTCATGTCTCTTACCGATGTTACCTGCTCTTTGGCAAGCATCGCAAGTCAAGACATACTTGCGCACATCCTTAAAAAGGTGTGGCTAGTAGAACCCAACTTGCAATACTTTTGAGGCTGTCTTGGAGGTGCTCATATGACCTCCACAAGAACGAGAGTGGCAATGGTCTAGGATGGCGTGGACCTCATCTTCCAGAACACACCTCCTAATCAAACCGTCTGCACAATGTTTAAATAGGAGGGGTTCATCCCAATAATAGTGCTTGACATCTGCATAAAACTTTTTCTTCTACTGAAAGCCAAGATCAGGAGGTAAAATACCACATGCAAGAAAGTTTACAAAATCAGCATACCACGGGGCAAGTTGGGTACTAAGATTCAATAATTGTTCATCTGGAAAAGATTCATTGATGGGAATGTCACCCATCTCTACTTTTTTGGATGATAACCTAGATAGGTGGTCAGCGACCAAGTTCTCGGTACCCTTCTTGTCCTTAATCTCTAAATCAAATTTGTAGACCCCAAATCTTGCCCGGCCTCCAAATAAAGAATAGAAGACCTCCTATTCGAAGATGGAAGAAGCCTAACAAGCCACTAGGAGAGACTATTAGGCCCCATACTAGGATAGGAGGGATTTTCGGCACGAAAATAAAGTTTTCTCGCCTTTTTGGGACAAGACCGCCGTCTCGCCTCACGCAAATGGTGAGACCGCCGTCTGAGCGTTTCTTAGAGTGTTCTTGAGCGTTTCTTAGAGTGTTCTTGAGCGTTTGAGAGACTTTTGACACTGTGTAGAGTGAAGGGCTGCCAAAACGCACCCAATTTATTGAGAAATTAAGTAGAAAGCTTGCTTCGAAGGTTTCTACTCTCTCCCTCACCTTTTTACCGCTTTATTTAAATTGCGCAATAGATAGGGCCATGTAGTCATAATCTTTAAATTCTGCAAATAAAAGGGTAAAATCATATTTTCACTGGTTTAATTATTTCTTAATAGCTGGCCTATCATAGGGAACCCGAAAGGGGCGTCGTAAAGGGACTAATACTCCCTTTACACGTAACTAACTCCCTTACCCAACTATGGTTCTAACGACCAAAATTGGTTTTTCGAAAACCAACGCCTTTTAAATCCTTTTCCGATGTTTCTGGTAAAAACATCGGTGGCGACTCCATAGAACCTTTCAAAACTAGCTCTTGGATTAGCCCGGATATCGGACAATCCAAGAGCGCCTTTTCAAAAACCTCGCCCCTAGGTTCAACCCGGTTATCGGACAACCTAAAGGCGTTGTAATCACCAAACGCGAAAAACAAGAGGGTCATCCACTGTGAACTTGACTTTTTGGTGGAGCGTCGAAGGTACTGCCTTAGTGTCATGAATCCAAGGCCTGCCGAGGAGACAACTGTATGCTGGAGTAATATCCATTACATGGAAATCGATGTTGAAGATAGTGGGTCCAACTTGGATTGGCAAATTAACTTCTCCCACTACTTCTCGTTTGGATCCGTCGAAGGCTCGAATGATAGTGCTGCTTGGGCGTAGACGGGTTCCTTGGATAGTCAACTTGTCCAGTGTGCACTTGGGCATCACGTTCAAGTGATGACCCGTTATCCACAAGAACTTTAGCAATGAGGTACTCCTTGCACTTGATTGAGATATGCAAGGGCTTGTTGTGGTTTGACCCCTCGAGGGGGAGTTCTTCCTCTGTGAAGGTGAGGTGATCGCTTGCCATAATGTGACCAACGATCCTCTCAACCTTTTCTTGGGATATGGTGTGAGGTACATACGCTTCGCTCAAGACCTTCATCAGGGCATTTCTGTGCGGTTTCGAGCTCATCATTAGAGAGAATATGGTTATCTTTGCAGGTGTTTGATTGAGCTGGTCTATAATGGAATACTCGCTTTGCCTTATAAGCTGGAGTAATTCCTCTGTCTCCTCTTTGGATTCTTTATTTTCCTTTTCTTTGGTCTTTTTATTTTTTCCTTTATTTTTGGGGACATCTTCTTGTGAGTCCTTGGGGGAGTAGACTCTTCCACTTCTAGTCATGCCCCCAATGCCGGCTATATTCGAGATATCCTCTTTTATTGGTGAAGATTCTTCATATCTCCATGGTACAACTTTATTCGACTCGTAGGGGAAATGACGTGGCATAAATAGTTGCACTGGTGTCCTTGCCCCCTCTTCCTTATTTTTGAGGACCAACAGTCGAGGCTTATTTTCCTCTTGCGGCGAGTCAACCGTTGGGGAAAGCTTGATTAGGAGTGGCTTTCTTTCCATTCTTCTGATTTGGAAGACGTGTCAGTTAATCCTTCCTTTTTATTATCTTATTTATTAAAAGTGAAGGAGGGGAAATTAAATATGCAAATGGATGATATCATGCAAGTAGACAATTGTTGAATAAAGAAAAATTTCATTTATCCGTTGGAAGATGTACATTCCCCTATTCCATACTACGAAGCAACTTTTGGCAGAAACGGAAAAGCCTAAAGAAACCAATAGGTGGGTCTTGATCTTTATGTAATTCCCTTTCGGCTTTCCGGATGTGACGAGCAAGTGGTTCGCTTTGCTTCTGGACCGCCTGGCTCGTATCTTCACTGTACTTTTGAGCCTCTTTGATCTTCGCCTCTTGATGGACGACCAAGGCTTGCAGTTCATCGAGTTTTGCAAGGGCTCGATCCTTTTCTTGTAGTACTTGGCCCTACTGAGCTAACCCATCTCTTTCTTTGCAGCGTAGCTCAGCGAGACTTTTGTTGAGTCTCCGATTGGCCTCTCGCTCTTGGCGTATTTCTGACCGAGTCCTGGTGAGGTCTTGCAACAAGTCCTTGATCATCTGAGCTTGCCTTGCTGATTCGGCCTCAAGGCGTGCTGATTTGGCGGTTATTTCTTGAAGTTGGCTATCCGAGCTGGTTCTGGTAGCTTTAGATGCTCGGATAGCTTGCTCATTAGAGTCAGCACACTGATCCTTGAGGCACTCTATTTCATTATCCTTTTTCTTGCATTGCCTTTGCAGACCATCAATGGTGAGGATAAATTCTTGTTCTCTTTCTTCAAGGGCCCTCATCTGGGCTCCAATGATTTCTATCCTCTGGGTCAAGACATCGACTTGAGCTTGTAGCTCTTCACTATTGGCGCTTGTAACGAGTGAGGTGGATGGTTGAGACATCCCTCTTCTTTTTCTCCATACCTCATAGTCACTAGAGACAGCCACTCGAGCTTTTCCTAGCTCTCTGTCTCCCATAAAGACTGGTTTCTCCCATGCTTTTCTCACGGTTAGTGAGTTGGCAATTGTGCATGGGTCTCCGAAGAAACACAGTCCTCTAAGTTCCCCTCGAGAAATTGTAGTTTGAGTCCTCATGAGTTGTCTCATAGCTACTCTAGGTGAATAGGCTATGCAACCCCTGAGTCATATCAAGGGTACGTTCGGATAATATCCACATCTGATGAGGACTGGACCGGGTCGGAACCAAGGGCAGACCCAAGATAAATTGTTGGCGTCCCATTGTTCCAACTCGTCCTTCCATTCTAAGGTTAAGCGTCGTTGGAGAGGGATTTTGGAGAAGCTCCTCAAAGGGTCGGGGAACATCCCCATGTGACTAGAGGCGTAAAAATGTGTGATGCCCCACACAAAGAGTAGTGAAGAGCAGCAACGAAGTGTTTTTCCTTGCTTCAGGCGACAGAATTCTACCGAGAGCAAGGTGTCGGCAAGAATTGCAGGCAAGGGACTCTTTAAGTTCACGTCCCAAGCGAAGAAGGCATCCATGACGACTTGATCTACTGTGTCGAGGTGGAAGGGAAACAAGATTGTTCCAAATATGATTAAGGCCAGGGTTTTGTTAAAAGCGACCCATTCTTCCCTTTCAGCCAATTCGGACAGATGGTCTTCTAACATTGAGACTTTCCAACCCCGGATGTTCCCTTTTTCCATCAGGGTAGTCTACTGGAATGGTAGTTGGATGATGGCAGCGACTTGTGCTGCAGGAGTATATGCCCCATGGCGAATATGGACCCCGGCTGATTTGGGCCATTTCAGCATGATTTCGTACTCCTCCAAAGTTGGCACCATATCGAACTGTGGAAATTCGAAGCAGCGCAGACTAGAGTTCCAGAAGTGAACTAGTACCCTGATGAACACTTGATCGACACAGATCTTTAGCAGGTCGAGAATCCGTCCATAAGATTTTTCAAAGTCGGAGCGGACCTCTAGTGGCATTATCGCGCAAAGCCGTTCTAACTTCTCAGTATGGTACCGGGGAATATCCACCTTCTTCAATTGTCTACTAGTCCCCTCCATTTTCTAAGACCAAAATGCATGTTTTATGAATATGATGCTTATTGAATGAATGTGAGTGTTTATTTTTCTATTTATCATGTTTTATTTCTACATGATGTATGGTATTTGCGTATATATTTTTTTGAAAAAAATATACTATCTATATGAATGATTTAGGAGTATGATATTTTTTAACAAGGTCCCATTTATTGATTTAAATTGGATCTTTATTTGATTTTTATTATTTTATTTTATAGCCTTTTATCTCTTCTGTCGGACTACGTGACTACTTAGCTTACAAAGAACCTAAAACCAGGCTAGCTAAAAGGCAGACTGTCCGAGATAAAAAATGGCTTTATGCGAAAGAATAATATTTAGCGTCCCTTATCTCTTCTGTCGGACTGCATGGCTACTTAGCTTACAAAGAACCTGAAACCAGGCTATCTAAAAGGAAGACTGTCCGAGATAAGGGTGTTTATTGCAAAAATATTTTTTGTGATTTTTTTGTTGTTTGGTTATGCTATGCATCAAACAAATGCAACAAACAAATGCGCACACAATTTAATCATCCGCGAACAGGCGAGAAGTCGTTTAAATCACGAGGTAGGGTTTTCCTGCAGAAAAGTGCATTGACGAAGGTAGGTTCTAACTATTCTCACCAAGGCTAAGGTCCCCAAGGTGCCCCCATTATAGGGTCCCCACTCTCTAGCCTTCCGACCATGCTTAGCACTAAGGCCATAGTCAGTCTTCGTGCCAAAAGAGGAAGGTTATCACCTTAAGTGGTGGTTTCCGATCACACTGGTGGGCACAAGGCCATCACTACAGCGAACCGTACCTGCCACCCACTCCCTATGGATTTCTCACTTGCCCTCGGGTATAGAGGGAACTGTTGTGTGCAAGGGTTTGTGTACAGTTTGTATTTCAAACAATTGCGTAAGTATACACAAACAAAAGTTATTAAAGCCAAGCATTAAAACATGTTATAATACAAGGTAGGGTAAAAGCGTAATTTCTTGGTTTATTTACTTTAAGTTGACCCATCACTAAATGGGATCAACTCTCTAGGCTTCCCCAGTGGAGTCGCCATCTGTCGCCGCCGTCAAAACGAGGCGGTCGGAGCGACGTGATGGTTCTAACTTTCCAATTTTCGCGTTTTTATTGGTGTGGTTACAACGCCTTTAGGTTGTCCGATAACCGGGCTGAACCTAGGGGCGAGATTTTCGAAAAGGCGTTCTTGGATTGTACGATAACCGAGCTAACCCAAGAACTAATTTTGAAGGGTTCTTCTGGAGTCGCCACCGATGTTTTTACCGGAAACATCGGAAAAGGAGTGAAAAGGCGTTGGTTTTCGAAAAACCAACTTTTGTCATTAGAACCAGAGTTGGATAAGGGAGTTAGTTACGTGTAAGGGAAGTGTTAGTTCGCTTACGACGCCCCTTTCAGGTTCCTTATGATAAGCCAGCTATTTCAATAAGTAAACCAGTGAAAATACGCTTTTACCCTTTATTTACAGAATTTAAAATTATGACTACATGGCCCTAATATCTACTGCGCAATTTAAAAATAAAGCAGTAAAGGAGAGAGAGAGAATGTAGAAACCTCCGAGGCAAGCTTTCTATTAATTTCTTGAAAATTAGGGTGCTTTTTGGCAGCCCTTCACTCTTTATAGTGCCGGAAACCTCTCAAAAACGCTATAAAAACTCTTAGAAACTCTCAGAAGACTCCAGAAGTGCTTCGGAGGAGCTCTAGGAAGAGAATTTGAGGAAGTGACAAGAGAGAGAATGGAAGAACTGTGTGAAATGAGGGTGAAGGCGCGACTATTTATAGGGATTCGCATCTGTCAGGTCGAGACGGCCGTCTCGTCTGACAAGGTCGAGACGGCCGTATCGCCATTCGAGACAGCCGTCTTGCCTTGCAAAAATGGCGAAAAGGCCGTCTCGCCAAACGAGACGGCGGTCTCGCCACTTTCGCAAGGCGAGACAGCCGTCCCGAATGCGAGATGGCGGTCTCGACCCTAAAAGGCGAAAATCCTTATTTACATGCAGAAAATCCTTCCTATCCTAGTATGGGGCCTAATAGTCTCTCCTAGTGGCTTCCTAGGCTTCGTCCATCTTCGAATAGAAGATCTTCTGGTCTTTATTATGAGGCTGGGCAAGATTTGGGGTCTACATGGCATTTAGCCATTTTTCTTCAATAAGGTTTAGCTGGTCATATCGGCTTTGAACCCCATTCGGCTTCTGTTAATTTTGCTTCCATTATCCAATGATTTTGTTAACATGATTAGTTATACCGATTTGTCGTCTCGAATCTTTGCTATAACCGAAAAGTAATCATTTTGAATGTAGAGCAACTGCCATGTGAATGTCCCTCTTCCTTTCCTTAGAGATTTCAATCATCTTATTGATCACTATATTTTCACGTTCCCCAATTAATTACTTGAATGCTTTATGGTGAATGGTCAAGAGAAGAGAAAGAAAGGGATTTATTGCAAAGGCTTGTGTTTTAGTGGGATTTTTTTATGAAATAATAGTTTCTGTAAGAATGGCTAGCTAAGGTTGGTCAGTGTTTAGGCTAGTTCAAACAAATGTTTTGTTTTTATGAGGTGACGTCTTCAACTGATTACTTTATAGCGCCTATTTGTGATTGATTAACTTTCCTCAATCATGTTAACCTTTACTTTGTTTTGTTTATGGTGCTTTGATTATTTTGACACATTTTGGAACAAAACTTTTGTCTAAACATGGTTATTTATGGGGTATAGACATAATTAGCAAGAAGAGAAACAAATAGTAAGAATAGAATTCTGTGATTCAAAGAGAAATGTGTGCCCTAAAGATGCTCGGGGGTCGGGCACACCTCGAGGAGTGATCTCTAATAGTCATTGGGTTTACATCCCTTAGAATTAGAAGAAGGACACCTAATGACTAACGCTACCCTTGACGCTAATATCCCTACTTTTCATAAGATTGTCTTTAAGGTACGGAGGGGAGACTTCCCTTTTCCTCGTACGGCTTGATCTTCTGTAGGGTTGTACCCTAAGCCATACTTTAAAGGATTATTCTTAAAATCTGGTGATCTTATTCCTTGAGCATCCTTTCCAAGTCCTTGTCCTGAGTGGTATCCATATCTCTTCATCATATGGGCCACTTTCATATTACTGGGAAGTCTTTCTACATTGGTAATTTCGAGCGCTTGAAAAGATGTTTCAAGGGCCTCTTCATCTGCATCCACATATGGTTGGATAGACAGTTTGCTAATCAAAATATCATCTTCAGCTTGAACCATGACTAGCTTGTTGTCTGTCATAAATTTGATTTTCTGGTGGAGCGTTGAAGGTATTGCCTTATCGCCTTGAATCCAAGGTCTACCAAGGAGACAATTGTATGCTGGAGTGATATCCATCACATGGAAATCTACGTTAAAAATAGTAGGGCCAATTTGGAGTGGTAGACTAATCTCCTCTACTACTTCACACTTTGATCCGTCAAAGGCTCAAATGATCGTATTGCTTGGGCGCATATGGACTCCTTGAACTATTATCTTATCTAATATGCATTTGGGCAACACATTCAAGGATGACCCATTATCCACAAGAATTTTGGCAATGAGGTATTCCTTGCACTTTACAGAAATGTGCAAGGGCTTGTTATGGTTCGACCCTTCTGAAGGGAGTTCTTCATCCGTGAAGGTGAGGTAATCGTTGGCTATGATATTACCAATGATCCCTTCAAACTTATCTTGGGATATCGCATGCGGGACATAAGATTCATTCAAGACCTTTAATGATGGGTTTCGATGCGGTTCCGAACTCATTATTAGTGATAACATGGTTATCTTTGCAGGAGTGCGATTGAGTTTATCAATGATGGAGTACTCACTTTGCCTTATATACTGGAGTAACTCATTTGTCTCCTCCTTGGATTCTTTTTCTTTTCCTCTTTGGTTTCTTTATTTTTTCCTTTGTTTTTAGGAGCATTATCTTATAGCTCCTTGGGGGAATAAATTCTTCCACTTCTCGTCGTGCCCCCAATGCTGGCTATATTGGAGATATCTTCATTGACGGACGATTCTTCTGTGTATCTCCACGGTATAGCTTTACCAATGTACAAGGGAAAGGACGAGGCATGAATAAACACAAAGGTGTTATTGCCCCTTCCCTAACGTTATTATCAATTTGGGTACTGATATTTACTTCTTTCTTATTATCCCCTTGTCCCAAATCAATGACCTCAGTTTTTTCCTGATGGAGTTGTATCAATTGAGCTTCTTTTTCCAACAGTCTTTGCATGTCCGGGGAAATGGTCCCCTCCTCACTGTCTGACTCAATCCATTCGCCTTCGGCTTTCAGATCCCGCAAAGAGTTTTCAATCACAGACATGACTGTATGGTTATGGTTTGGTTTAGATTTTTTATTAATTATGATAAAGAATGAGAGAGAAAAGAATAAGAAAGAATGTGAATATTACGATAAATGCCTCATTGTATTGATGAAAAGAAAAGTATGTACAAAGCCCATTTTAATCAAAAACTCTCGTGATCATGGGTAAAGACCATAAGAGATACATCCGAAGTTTTTATTATTATTTTTTATTTCTTTTTAACCAAATGATGCACAAAATGGGGAGCCCTAGTTAGCTGGTCTTCTCTACCCAAGCTCATTATTCTGGTTGTGATAGAGGCTTGGTGTTCACGTCGGGAGCGTTGAAGGTGATCCACCCAGCATTTAACAAATCTTGAACTCTATACTTCAAGTTCAAGCAATCTTCCACAGAATGCCCAGGAGCGCCCAAGTGGTAATCACAATTTTTGTTCGGCTTATACCACTTGGGGTAGGGTGGACTTATCTTTTTTGGAGGGATACGTACTATGAACTTGGCTTCTAATAGCTTTGATAGCAAACTCCCATAGGAGATTGGAATGGAAGTGAATTTCCTCTCTTGATTTCGTGGCAGCCTAACTAGTCGTGCAGAGGAAGAAGGAGCAGTAAAATTGGTAGCGTTTGCGCTTCTCTGCTCTTTTTTGCTAAGGAACCTCTTGAATGATGTGGATGAGGGAGGTTGCGTAATCCTCCCACTTTTCAGTCCCTGCTCCACTCTTTTGCCCATATGGTCATTGTGGGGACCTTTATTGTGGAGATGTTGTTGGTGCATTAGTTCCACTAAATACGCCATCTGCTCCTTGACGGAGTTAAGCTCAGTGGTGAGCCTGCAGTTTTGTTCCTCTAACCGCTCCCTTAACTATGTCATCCTCTCCTTCATGGTCTTAAGCTCAGTGGTGAGCTCACAATTTTGCTCTTCCAATTTCTCCATCCTTTTAGCTTTTTAAGCGCGAGTGAGGACTGGAAGAAGACCAACCACTTTCTAAATGATTTAAAGATTTTTATTATAGTTTATTTTATTATGAATTATCAGTATGGGATAGATATGTCTTAGACAATAACTTTGGTATCTTCTTAAAAGCTTATGCTTAAGGAGTACCATACCCACCTTGGTGTGATGGTTCCCCTTTTACGAAGGTTATCAACATACCTTAGCGCACTTGTCCCTTCTAGGAAGGTTACAAACGCATTTGGGTCTCTTTCGTTGTTGTCTAAGGATATCTAATGCCCGCTAGAATGAATGTATTTATGCATGCACTAGTACAAAAAGGATCTTTTATGATAAAAAGACGAAAAATGTTGAAAGTAAGATAACTTTTTATTGGGATGTCCGATTTGGATGCACAACATATCAAATCAAAGAGGAAAAAAGTGAAGAACAGGTGGCAAATGCCCAAAGGGGATTTGTCCTAACAATTTTCCCAAAAAATGCTCGTAAGACCCATTTTTTGAGAGATTTATTAAGATGATGTGTATGCATACTGCATTTATTTTCTTTCTTGGTTTTTTCTTTTTACATATGAAATGATGCGATATGAGTGATACAACTTTGTCAAAAGTCTTTTTATTGTAAGAGGTATTTTTATTGGTTTAAATTGTTTTTATTTTTTTTATAACCCTTTATCTCTTCTGTTGGTTAACGTGACTACTTAGCTTACAAAGAACTAGAAACCAGGCTAGCTTAAATGAAGATTGTCTAAGATAAAGTTGGTTTATTCTTATTTATTTTTATGGTCTTTTAAGAATTGTTGTTATTTTTTTATTTTAAGTGTTGTATGATTATCTTATGCAAATGCATCAAACAAATGTAACAAACAAATGCACACACAATTCACTCATCCACGAACAGAGCCATGTTGTTTAATCACGAGGTAGGGTTTTCCTACAGAAAAGTGCTTGGTTAAGGTGGTTCTATACTGTTCTCACCAAGGCCAAAGGTCCCCAAGGTGCCCCCATTATAGGGACCTCTAAATCTCTCAGTCTTCAGATCATGCACAGAACTCTGTGTCAACATCCTTAGACCAAAAGAAGAGAGTTATCACCTTGAGTTGGTGGTTTTTCGACAACGAATGTAACCTTGTGTGCCAACAAGTTGGTCATATCTGTCACCCACTACCTATGGGTAATCACTCTTGCCCTCGGGTATAGAGGGATTGTTGTGTGCAAGGGTTTTTGTGTACAGTTTGTATTTCAAACAATTTGCAGAAAGTAATCATACAACAGTTATCAAAGCCATACAATAAAACATACAAAGAAGGGTAAAGGCGTAATTTCAAATCTTTATTTAGTTTGAATTTATCCATCACTAAATGGGATCAACTCTCTAGCTTCCCCAGTGGAGTCACCATCTATCGCTGTCGTCTGTTTCGACGTCTCGGGACATCTCGAAAGTTTATGCGAGCAGTTGCGATATGATGGATTAGGCTCACTTTTTTGTAAAAATATGATCATTTCTTCCGAAGTGCTCAACAACTGAACTAATCTCTAATAAAGGCAAGGTTTTCGTAAAAACGGTTCTATGGAGTCGCCACCAATGTTTTTACTATAAACATTGGAAAAGGATAAAAAGAAGGCATTGATTTTAAGAAAAAACAAACTTGGCCATTATAACCATAGGTAGGTAAGGGAGTTAGTTACGTGTGGGGAAGGTATTAGCACCCCACAACACCCCTTTCGGGTTCCCTATGACGGATTAATTCATAAAATAAAGATTAAGAGAAATTATGCTATTATCCTATTTTATTACGCAATATTAAAAATGACTATCTACATGATCCTATTTTCTACTGCACATAGGAAAGCAATAATATAAAGCAATAAAGAGAAGAGTAATAAAAGGAACCTCTGAAGCAAGCTTTTATTACAAATCTTCAACTCTGAGGATGCTTTTTGGCTATCCTCCCACACTACAAAGACCCTCCTCCCCCGAATACAAGAAAAGAATTTTAGACTATCAAATGCCGGATATCTCAAAAGAGATTTCCTTAACCAATTGTTACCTTATAAGCAATCGGAAAGATCATTCTGCCAGGACTCCGGGATGGCCGTCTTAGCCTCAGAAAGGTGGGATGACTGTCTTAGCTATTTGGGACACGCGCCTCAGCCACTTGGGACGGTTGTCTCGAGTGTTTTCTCCAAATTTTGTGTTTTATTGCTTCAGAAAAGCTCTCCTTTCTTTAGACGGAAGCCGGTTGATGCTGTTAGATGCCCACTAAAGCTTTACCCACCTTCAGAGCAGAAGTCTTCTGATATTTATTGAGAGGTCGAGTAAGATTTGGGGTCTACAAGTCTTAATAAGTGCCACGAAACAATCAATTAAAGAGGCGACCTCACAAACAAATGTTTGTTTAAACTAGCCTAAACAGTCTAACCAACCACGACTAGCCATTCTTACAAAAACCTTTTTCAAAGAATAAAATCCCTTTCTAAAACACAAACCGTTGAATTAATTATCCTCTTCTTTCTTTTTTCTTGACCTTTACCACTACGATATTCTAGTGATTAACTGGGCAATGTGGAAACATAGTAATCAATAGAAGGATTGAAATTCCTTAAGAAAGGAAGAAGTGCACTAATATGGCAAGCACCTCTTCAAACACAATCATTCTTCGGTCATGGCAAACCCGAAACGGCAAAAATGGTACAGCTAAACATGACATCAGAAGAACTTCATCGTCAAACACACATCAGTTAATCTTTCTGAAAATGTTAACTGAAATAGTATTATAGGACGCATATCATAAACATTACATGCATATATGTTGATCAATAGGGTCCTATTTATCTAAAAAAAATGTGAAAATCTAAAAAACCCCAGACGGACGTCTCATTTGGCCAGACGGTCATCTCGTCCATCATAGATGGCGAGAGACCATCTCGTTTGGTGAGACGGTCGTCTCATGTTACCGTTAATTAGGTTGAGACGACTATCTCGTTTTTCTAGACAGACGTCTCGTTCAAAGGAAATGGCAAGACAACCATCTCGTTTTCCCAGATGGTCATCCCATGTTTCCGTTAAAGCGAGACGACCATCCCAAATTCTGGACGGCCGTCCCGACCTCCGGATTTTTGCCTATATATAGGTACATCCGGGGCATTTCCAACGCATCCCATTCTTGCATTCTCTCTTCAACCCATACCTCTTCTTGCATATCTGAGTGTGTTTGAGCAATAATGCATAAAGGAGAATCTTCTAGACCTAGAAAGCATGGTCGGGGACCCATCCGGGGTGCTCCAGCTCGGCAAGCACCACCAAATCCTGCTCAGCTCATGCCTCAGCACCAGGCCAGGATCGACAACATTCAAAGCTATGCCTGGCATCCCATGCTTCAGCTGGATTTCAGCATCCTAACCATGTTCAGTTGGGACGAGGATGTAAGGAATTACATCCACAACATCGGGTGGGACTTCCTCCTAGGAGCTCCTCCTGCCTTCATTTTTCGAAGGACACAATGGAGTTCCTCGCTTCCGTGACACTGGTAGATATGCCGACCATGTACCCGAGTGTCCCTCCGACAAGGGCAGTCTCCTACTTCATGAATGGGGCATATAGAATGATGACGCTGGATGAGTTCAACATCGTCATGGGCTTCAACCAGCCAGTAGATACTCTGACCCCAGAATACTAAAGCGCGCTCTGCGAGAGACCAGCTACCCTCACGACTAGTGAAATCTGGGAGGACCTCACTGGATCCCAGATCGTGTCGGCCCAACTGAAGGGATCAGCCTTGAGTCCACCTCTCCACATCTACCATAAGCTGCTAGTAGCGACGATACACGGACGGAAAGAGAGTCAAGGTAAAATCACCAAATCTGACCTCTTCGTCATCTACTATATGCTCCAGGGGTATAGGTGCAACCCAGGATATTTCCTCCTGAATGCACTGAAGGATTTCAGGAGCTTCCCTGCAGGGACCATCATGATAGCTCCCTTCATAAACCCCCCTGGCCGAGCGATGGGGATGTGCTAATGAGGAGGACATACCCTCGACCCTCCGACTCGAGCATATTAGTGGGTCAATGCTCGTTCACATGGGCATGCTCATTAGGCAAGGATCTGAGGTGGTACTACACCCGACACTCGCCATGACGCTCGATATCTGGGATTTGGATGAGTCAGACGACATCCCCATACCCCTGGAATTTCAACAGCAGCAGCGACAGTACAGAGACGACATTGCCATTGTGCACCAGCACATAGACGCCTAGTCCTAGATCCTTCGCCAACAAATGGACCAGATGTCCCTAAGGTAGGACACCTTTGAACTACGCCTCGAGGCAAGAGGGACTCGCCCAGAACATAGAACCAATCAACAAGAATATGCTCGACATGATACAGAGCCAGGAGGAATTCTAGAGGCACATGCTCTGTCAGTTCCCTCCGCCGGAACCCTCTTCAGCCTCACGATCGGACCCCCCGCTAGAATAGGGGCCTTGTAATGTTTTTCTGTTGCCTTTTGTAAAAAAAAAAAAAAAATAATAATATGCGAATAAAAGTTTTTCATTAGCTATTTGCCTCTACTCTCTTCTAAAAATCCAGCATACATAAAAGAAACTGGAAAATAAAAAGGCATACACATCATCCAGAAAAAACCAAATTTCAAATCGCGAGAGAAAAGAATAAACAATAGAAAAAGGTGAAATTAACCAAAAAAAAACTTTCGGAATCAAAGAAGCTCCGACTATCATCCTTCTGCCAAAAGAGAGGGCAACTTCCAAACAAATCCGACGAACAGGCTCAAATCCTCTAGCGGATCATTGCCTACTCTAGAGGCAAGCAAAAACATCTTCGCACGACTCAACATCATCGCCATAATGAGTCATCAAGCATAATTCATTCTCCATCGCACCCACCATGGGAGAATAAGGGCTTCATAAAAGCCCATCATCAACACAATCATGGAGACAAGGCTCCATTCCCTCCTTAGAGGACTATCAAAATTAGAACCCTGGGGAAGCATAAATTTCGCAAGGGATCACCAAAATGAGGAATCCATTCGCAGTGAGCCTATCGCAAAGGTGATCTCTAAAGACTTATCCTTAGTTGCCTATGCATAGGCAAAACCTGGCAAGCAGAAAAACAATACATGACAAAAAGCCTTCACTTCCAATGGAGCATCTGCCTACTCAGAGGGATCACTCAAAATCAGACATAGCCCCAGTGGATTCCTCCCTACTTAAGAGGCATTCGCCAACAATCCCCGATAAATAGAGTCAGATGGCTACAAAAAAAGCCAAGCAAAGGGGTATCCAGAAGATAGATTTCTACATATCAGCCAAAGGGTCAGCTACCGCATCAAAGGAGCATCCTGAGGCATCAAACCAAGACCAAGGGGTCAGCTACCGCATCAAAGGACCATCCCGAGGTTCTCTATTCATTAAAGCTAAAGGGTCAGCTACCGTATCAAAGGAGCATCCTAAAACTTTGCACATACCACCCAAGGAGTCAGCTACCGCTTCAAAGGAGCATTCCGAAGGAAAATCTTCATCAACCAAAGGGCCAGTTATCGTGTGAAAGGAGCATCCTGAGGCATCAAACCAAGACCAAGGAGTCAGCTACCACATCAAAGGAGCATCCCGAGGTTCTCTATTCATTAAAGCTAAAGGGTCAACTACCGTATCAAAGGAGCATCCTGAAGCTTCACAAAATACCACCCGAAGGGTCAGCCTCCACAGTAAGGAAGCATCCTGAAGATAGTTGTAGACCCCAGTAAGAATAAGAATAAGAAAGCTTTCCATACACAAAAAATTAGAGACCGAGAAGACTGAGAAGGTCGTCCCATTTGGCAAGACGCCCTCTCGCAGAAAGGGCAAGACCGCCGTCTCGTTTGGCGAGAAGGCCATCTCGCCACTCGCCAATGGCGAGACCGCCATCTCGTTTGGCGAGATGGCGGTCTCGACCTTTGTCAAGTGAGACGGTTGTACCAACCTGATGGACACAAATTTCTATAAATAGGACCTCCGTTTCAGGGAAAAACACACAGAAAAAAACTAGAATTTATATAGTTCTTACTCTGATACTCTGTATACATGTTATTCTTACTCCAAAAATCCAATTCTAGCTCGTTTAAGCAGTTTCGGGTAGTTTTCGATTCAAGAGAGGAATACCTGTGTAGAGTGTGGGGTTTGCCAAAAAGTGCCCTTTACAAGAATATACATAAAAGCTTGCTTCGGAGGTTTTTACATCCCTTACTCTCTTTCTTTTATCGCTTTTATTACCCTTTCTATGCATTAGATATTAGGGCCATGTAGTTAATTATTTAAATTTCGCAATGAATAAATAAGGGTAAAAGAATAATTTTAATGTTCTTATTTTAACAATAAACAATCCATCATAGGGAACCTGAAAGGGGCGTCGTGGGGAAGCTAATACCTTTCTCGCATGTAACCAACTCCCTTACCTAACTCTGGTTGTAATGACCAAAGTTGGTTTTTCTTAAAACCAGCGCCTTCTTTTTTTTCTTTTCCAATATTTTTGGTTAAAATATTGGTGGCAACTCCATGACCCATTTATGAAAACCTCACCCTTAGAATAGTTTGGTTATCTGACATCCTAAGGGTGATGACCACACTTTTTAAAACGTGAGTCGAATAAAAAAACTATCGCGTTGCTCTGACCGCCTTTTTTGACTATGGCGACAGATGGTGACTTCACTGGGGAAGCTAGAGAGTTGATCCCATTTAGTGATGGACTAGTTTAAGAAATAAAAACTTGAAATTATGCTTTTACCCTTCCTTGCTTCTATAACATGATTTATTGCTTGGCTTTAATAACTGTTGTACATTTACTTTATGAAATTGTTTGAAATAACAAATGTACACAAACCCTTGCACACAACAGTTCCCCCTATACCCGGGGGAAAGTGGGATAACCTTAGGGAGTGGGTGGTATTGTACGATTTACCATAGTGAGGGCCATGAGCCAACCGATATGGTCGGAAACCACCACTCAAGTTGATAACCTTCCTCTTTTGGCCTAAAGATTGACAAGGCCCTAGTGCCATGCATGGTTTGGAGGCTGGGAGAGTGAGGACCCTATAATGGGGGCACCTTGGGGGCCTGGCCTTGGTGAGGATATTTAGAACTACCTTGAATACGCACTTTTCTGCAGGATACCCCTACCTCGTGATAATCTCACTATTTGCGGATGAGTGAGTTGTTTGTGCATTTGTTTGTTGCATAGCATATTCATACAACAACAAAATAACTAAAAAAACTTTTTCATAATAAACACCCTTATCTCGGATAGTTCACATTTTAGCTAGCCTGGTTTTAGGTTCTTTGTAAGCTAAGTAGCCATGTGGACCGACAGAAGAGATAAGGGGATCTAAAATCATTATTTCGCAATAACCACCTTTATCTCGGACAGTCTGCATTTTAGCTAGCCTAACTTCAGGTTCTTTGTAAGCTAAGTAGCCACGTGGACCTACAGAAGAGATAAAGAGTTAAAATAAATAATAATAAAAATAGTAATAATGAAATCTAATAAAAAGATTTTTTACGAGAGACGTATCATTCATATCGCATCATTACATAAGTGGAAAAACTAAGAGAAAAAATAAATGCAGTACGGATACACATCATCTTAATAAATCTCTCAAAAAAATGGGTCTTAGGATCATTTTTTGGGAAAATTGTTGGTCCAAATCCCCTTCGAGAAATTTGCCACCTGTTCATGACTTTTACCTCTTCGTTTTGATATGTTGTGCGTCCAAATCCGACATCCCAATCAAAATTTATCTTACTTTGCATATTTTCCACCTTTTTTTATCATAAAAGGTCCTTTTTGTACTAGCACATGCATAAATACATTCATTCTAGGGGGCATTAGATATCCCTAAGACAAAGGCGAAAGAGGCCCAAGTGTGCTTGTAATCTTCCATAAGGAAGAGACAAGTGTGTTAAGGTATATGGTGACCTTTATGAGGAAGGAACCATTATACCAAAGTGGGTATGGTGTTACGTGAAGCGTAAGCTTTAAGAGGATACAAAAGTTATTGTCTTAAGGCATATCTATCCTACATTAATCATTCATTTCATTTCAAAATAAAAATAAACGTTCGTAAATTCTTTTTGCATTCTAGAAAGCATATGGTATTCTTCATGCCCTCATCCGCATACAAAAATCCTAAACACTATCACACATCATGTTAGGAAATAAAACATGATAATGTTTAGGAAAAAACAAACACTTGCATACATGCATCCACCAAACTTCACCCTCATAACTTGCATCTAGTAGTAGGGAGTTGAAGAAAGTGGATATTCCTCAATACTATGTAAAGAGGATAGGGCACTCACATGCCATGCACGGGAAGTCAAAAGAGAAAATACATAGAAATTTTAACCCGCCTATGGGTTCCTTTAGGCTTTTCTGCTTTTAAAAATGTACTTTGAAACATTACATTGAGGAATGTACACTGTCTGGATGAAATAAATAAAATTGTTTGTTTTCATCATCTCTTCAACCGTCTATTGCATTCATTCATTCTCACTTTAATAATAATAAGATAATAAAAAGAAAGGATTAATTGATGTGCTTCCCATGAATCGAAATAAGATGAAGAGAAAATATTTCATCGTCAAGTTCTCTCCAACGATTGATCTGCCTAAGGAGGATAATAAGCCTCAACCGTTGGATATCCAAGTTAAGCGGGGCAAGGATGCCGTTACATTTGTTCATGCCTCAAATCGAATAAAGTTGTACCATGGAGATACGCAAAAACATTGCCCATCAATGAGGATATCTCCAGCATAGCCGGCATTGGGGACAAGATTAGAAGTGGAAGAATCTATTCCCCCAAGGAGATATAAGATGACGCTCCTAAGAATAAAGGAAAAAAAAAATAAAAAAACTGAAGAAAAACATAATCCAAAGAGGAAATTGAGTAGACTTTGGATTCACGATGCTAAGGCAGTTCTTTCAACGCTCTGCCAAAAGACAAACTCACGGTAGGCGGCAAGCTGGTCACAGTTCGAGCTAAAGATGACATTCGGATCAGCAAGCCGTCTACCATACCTTGAATGGATGCGGCTAAAGAGGACCTTTGAAATATCTTTTGCCAATATGAAAAGACTTCCCCAACAATATGGAGGTGACCCACATGATGAGGAAATATGGATACCACCCAAACCAAGGGCTCATTAGAAACTCTCAAGGAATAAGGGAGCCACTAGATTTTAAAGACAATCCTTTGAAGCATGACCCTACAAAGGATCAAGCTGCACAAAGAAAAGGGAAGTCTCCCCTCTGTACCTCGAATCAGATTTTCCTAAATGAAGGGGTCCAAGCCTCGAGAACGACTTTAGTCATTAGGTGTTCTTCTTCCAATTTTAAGGGATGTAAACCCAATGACTATTAGAGGTTACTCCTCGGGGCTAGCCCGACCCCCAAGCATCTTTAGGACACATATTTCCCTTTTATTTATAAAGAATGTCATTCTTACTATCTACTTCTCTTCTTGTTATTCATGTCTAAACGTCGTAATAACCATGTTTAAGTAAACGTTTTCAAAAGTGCATCAAAATAATCAAAATGCGCCATCGTCAAAATAATCAAACCACTTATCATCACTGATTGACTAGAAACACAAAATAAGGTTTTACCTCATCATAATAAAGTCGTGTTTCATCAATGTTGTGTAAAAAGAAAACAAAAAAAAATCAAAAGAAGCCCATAGAAGCTAAAGGCCAAAAAGAAAAGGCAAGATACCCGGTAGGAAACCCATTAAGCGGGCTACGCAAAAGTTAGGGTAAACCCGCTAGGAGACCCGAACAACAATAAAGGGTAGCCTAGGTAAAAATTAGGGTTACAAAATAAAGTCCGCTAGGATTCCCAAAACAAGAAAAGAGGAAACCTAGACAAAAGTTAGGACATAACACAACATCATAGGCTGAAAACCCAAAGGGCAGACTAGGGAAGTTAATCAGTCATGATAGGCGCCATCGAAAAATCATTTAAGACGCTACCTCATAAACAAAACTTTTGTCTAAACTAGCCTAAACACTCTAACCAACATTGGCTAGCTGTGCTTATAAAAACCATTTTTGACAAAAATAAAACAATTCTAAAACACAAGCCTTTGAATTAAATATCATCTTCCTTCTTTTCTCTTAACCCTTACCACTACGAAATTCTAGTAATTAGTAGGGACATGTGGAGATAATAATCAATAGGAGGATTGACATCCCCAAGAAAAGGGAGGGGCGCACTGACATGGCAAGTCGCTTTATAATCAAAACAACCATTCTTCGGTCATGGCAAATCCGAGACGACAAAGTCAGTACAACTAAGCATGACGTCGAAAGCACATCAGAAGCAAAAGCACATCGGTTAATCTTTTTGAAATATTAACTGAAATAGAATTATAAGATGCATATCACAAACATTTCATGCATGATAGGGTCCTATCTCTCAAACAAAAAGCATTAAAAAGAAAAAAATGAATAAAATAGGCCTATCAACATAATCATAAGAGTCCAATAAGAGAATGTCAATCACTTTTCTATATGTATCTTATAAAAGAATAGATTGCATGTAGGGCATCCACACAAATAGTCGCACAAAACGACTCTGTCAAAATAAAAAATAAAAAAAATAAAAACCCCTTTAAGAAAATACCATAAATAACGATAATCATGCATATAAGGAGACTAGCTCCATGTTTGTGATTGAAAACAGGAAGCGCCAAAAATAGGTCTCCAAATAATGCTCTCCCTCAAGAAAACAGAGCAAGTCACCACCAATAATCAAGCGACTCAAAGCAAAATAAGAGCTTCCAGAAGACAAAGCTCCAACCGCTATCTTTCTACCTAGAAAAAGAAGGCATGAAGAAAATAATAAGTCTTCAAACATTGCTCAAGAAAGAAGAGTGAGTTATCGTCATCAAATAACTCAGAAGAAAAAAGAGCTTCCAAAAGCCAAAGCTCCAACATTTTCCCTTCCACCCAATAAAAAGAAGGCACAACCATCAAAAAAGAAAAAGCCAATGGAAAGACTTGATCATCCTTAAGCTGATCCTTGCCTACTCAAAAGGCAAAACAAAAATTACCCCATAGCTCAGCATCACCATCACATAAGTCATCAAGCATGTTCACTCAAAGTCTCTGCCATATTCCCCAATGGAGAATAAAGGATTCATAAAGGCCCACCATCATCAACGGTTAAAGGAGGCAAACCTCTGTACCCTCAAGGGTCTAACAAGAAAAGAAGAAGAGAAAAGAAAATCCTTCATCTCCAACAGATGACCATAAAAGGCCACAACAAAGAGAGCCGAATAAAATTTCCTAGCGGATCATATAAAAAGATCTACAAAAAGGAAGAATAAGAAATTCCCAGTGGAATAAGAGCTTCACAAGGTCATCTCACATCAACATCAAAATCGGATCCTTAGGAAGTCAACTAATTCCCTGGTGGATCACCAAAAAGAAAACCCTTCATCCCTAACGGATGCCCAAAAAGAAAGGCCATGACAAAGGAAGACCAATAAACCCCTAAGCGGGCCACGAAAATGGAAATCCCCTACGGATCCCCAAAAAGTGGAAAAAACCTGCGTGCATGAAAGAAACTAGGAAATAAAAAGGAACACACATCATTATGAAAAAGTCAAATTTCAAATCACGAGAAAAAAGAATAAACCGCAGAAAAAGGCGAAATTAACCAAGAGCCTCTGGAACTAAATAAGCTATGACCACCATCTTTCCACCGAATAAAGGGAAGGAAACTCTCAAACCAAAACAAAGCCGACGGAAAGACTCAATCCCCATGCGGATCATCGCCCACTCCAGAGGTAAACAAGAACTTCTTCGCACAACTCACCATCATTGCCACGATGAGTCATCAAGAAGATTCACCCATTCTCCACCACCATCAAAGGAGAATAAAGGCTACGCAAAATCCTATCACCAATACAATCAAGGAGCCAAAACTCCATTCCCCAGAAGGCAGCCAAAATTTGACCACCGGGAAGTTAACCAAGTCCCAGGTGGATCAACCAAGAAAGATAAAGAAAACTATCCCCAGTGAGCCTACAACAAAGGCCATTTTCAAAGACCTATCCTCAGTGAGTCGTTCGCCTATGCATAGGCAAGACCTGTCCATCAAGAGCCAACATCCCCAAGGGGAACACTAGCCTATTTAGAGGCATGTAGACCCCTAATCTTGCCCGGCCTCAAAATAAAGACCAGAAGACCTCCTTTTTGAAGATGGATGAAGCCTAAGAAGCCACTAGGAGAGACTATTAGGCCCCATACTAGGATAGGAGGGATTTTTGGCACAAAAATAAAGATTTTCGCCTTTTAAGGTCGACACCACAGTCCCAAATTCGGGACTGCCGTCTCACCTTGCGCAAATGGCGAGACGACCATCTCATTTGGCGAGATGGTCGTCTCATCACTCGCGGATGCCGAGACCACCGTCTCGCCATTCCTGCAAGGCGAGACGACCGTCTCGATTGGCGAGACGACCCGTCTCGACCTGACAAGCGCAAATCCCTATAAATAGGGCCCCCATTCCCCTCATTTCCCACAGTTCTTCCTCCTTCTCTCTAGACTTTTCTTCAAATTCTCTCTCTAGACCCCTCCGAAGCATTTCCGTAGTTTTTGAGAGTTTTCTAGAGTGTTTTGGAGCATTTTTGGCGTTGTAATGAGTGGAGGGCTGCCAAAAAGCGCCCTAGTACTCAGATAATTAATAGAAAAGCTTGCTTCGGAGGTTTATAATTTCTCTCTCTATCTTTTACTGCCTTATTTTAAATTACGCAATAGACATTAGGGCCATGTAGTCATAGTGTAAAATTCCGCAAATAAAAGGGTAAAAGTGTATTTTCACCAGTTTAATTATTTTTAAATAGTTGGCCTATCATAGGGAACCCGAAAGGGGCGTCATAAAGGAACTAACACTTCCTTTACGCGTAACTAACTCCCTTACCCAACTCTGGTTCTAATGACCAAAGTTGGTTTTTCGAAAACCAACGCCTTTTCACTCCTTTTCCGATGTTTCCGGTAAAAACATCGGTGGCGACTCCAGATGAACCCTTCAAAAACTAGCTCTTGGGTTAGCCCAGTTATCGGACAACCCAAGAGCGCCCTTTCGAAAACCTCGCCTCTAGGTTCAGCCTGGTTTTCGGACAACCTAAAGGCGTTGTAACCACACCAATAAAAATGCGAAAAACGGAAAGTCGAAACCATCGCGTCGCTCCGACCGTCTCGTTTTGACGGCGGCGACAGATGACGACTCCACTGGGGAAGCCTAGAGAGTTGATCCCATTTAGTGATGGGCCAGCTTAAAAGTAAATAAACCAAGAAAATTACGCTTTTACCCTACCTTGTATTATAAAATGATTTATTGCTTGGCTTTAATAACTGTTGTCTGCTTATACTTACGCAATTGTTTGAAATACAAACTGTACACAAACCCTTGCACACAACAGTTCCCTCTATACCTGGGGGCAAGTGAGAAATCCATAGGGAGTGGGTGGCAGGTACGGTTCGCTGTAGTGATGGCCTTGTGCCCACCGGTATGATCGGAAACCACCACTCAAGGTGATAACCTTCCTCTTTTGGCACAAAGACTGACTATGGCCTTAGTGCTAAGCATGGTCGGAAGGCTGGAGAGTGGGGACCCTATAATGGGGGCACCTTGGGGGCCTTAGCCTTGGTGAGAACAGTTAGAAACTACCTTCGCCAATGCACTTTTCTGCAGGAAAACACTACCTCGTGATTAAAAACGACTTCTCGCCTGTTCGTGGATGATCAAATTGTGTGTGCATACGTTTGCTGCATTTGTCTATTGCATAGCATAAACAAAACAACAGAAAAATCACAAAAAAAAAATATTTTTACAATAAACACCCTTAACTCAGAAAGCATGCCTTTTAGCTAGCCTGGTTTCAGGTTCTTTGTAAGCTAAGTAACCACGCAGTCCGACAGAAGAGATAAGGGACACTAACTACCCTTTCGCATAAAGCCACATTTTTATCTTGGACAGTCTGCCTTTTAGCTAGCCTGGTTTCAGGTTCTTTGTAAGCTAAGTAGCCACGCAGTCCAACAGAAGAGATAAAAGGCTATAAAATAAAAATAAAAAAAATAAAAATCCAATAAATTTTTCTTTTCTTTTCTCAATTCCGAAACAATAAATGGGATCCTGTTCAAAAATATTACACTCATATAGGTAGTTTATTTTTCAAAAAATACGCAAACATCATACAAAACATGATAAATAAAAATAAACACTCACATTGATTCAATAAGCATCATTTTCATAAAACATGCATTTTGGTTTTAGAAAATGGAGGGGACTAGTAGATAGTTGAAGAAGGTGGATATTCCTCGATACCATACTGAGAAATTGGAACGAATTTGCGTGATAATGCCACCAGAGGTCCGCTCTGACTTTGAGAAATCCTATGGACGGATTCTTGACCTACTGAAGATCTGTGTCGACCAAGTGTTCCTCAGGGTATTAGTTCATTTCTGGAACTCCAGTCTGCGATGCTTCGAATTTTCGCAGTTTGATATGGTGCCAACCTTAGAGGAGTACAAAATTATGTTGAAATGACCCAAATCAGCCGAGGTCCATATCCGCCACGGTGCATATACTCCTGCAGCACAAGTAGCTGCCATCATCCAACTGCCTTTCCGGCAGACTACCCTAATAGGAAAAGGGAACATCTAGGGTTGGAAAGTCTCAATGTTAGAAGACACTCTGTCCGACTTGGCTGAAAGAACAGAATGGGTCGCTTTTAACAAAACCCTGACCTTAATCATATTTGGAACGATATTGTTTCCCTTCCACCTCGACACAGTGGATCAAGCCGCTATGGACACCTTCTTCGCCTGGGACGTGAACTCGAAGAGTCCCTTGCCTGCAATTCTTGCCGACACCTTGCTCTCAGTGGAATTTTGCCGCCAGAAGTAAGGAAAAACACTCCGTTGCTGCTCTTCACTACTCTTTGTGTGGGGCATTACACATTTTTACGCCTCTAGCCACATGGGGATGTTCCCCGACCCTTTGAGGAGCTTCTCCAAAATCCCTCTCCAACGACGCTTAACTTCAGAGTGGAGGGACGAGTTGGAACAAAAGGACGCCAACAATTTATCCTGGGTCTGCCCTTGGTTCCGACCTGGCCCAGTCCTCATCAGATGTGGAGACTATCCGAACGTACCCTTGATAGGACTCAGGGGTTGCATAGCCTACTCACCTAGAGTAGCTATGAGGCAGCTCATGAGGGCCCAAACTACAATTTCTCGAGGGGAACTCGGAGGACTGTGTTTCTTCGGAGATCCATGCACTATCGTCAACTCCCTAGCTGTGAGAAAAGCATGGGAGAGACCAGTCTTTATGGGAGATAGAGAGCTAGGAAAAGCTCGAGTGGTTGTTTTCGGCGACTATGAGGTGTGGAGAAAAAGAAGAGGGATGTCTCAACCATCCACCTCACTCATTACAAATGCCAACAGTGAAGAGTTGCAAGCTCAAGTCGATGCCTTGACCCAAAGGATAGAGATCATGGGAGCCCAGATGAGGGCCCTTGAAGAAAGAGAGCAAGAATCTATCCTCACCATAGATGGTCTGTAAAGGCAATGCAAGAAAAAGGATCATGAAATAGAGCACCTCAAGGACCAGTGCGCTGACTCTAATGAGCAAGCTATCCGAGCATCCAAAGTCGCTAGAACCAGCTCGGATAGTCAACTTCAAGAAATAACCGCCAAATCAGCACACCTTGAGGCCGAATAAGCAAAACAGGCTAAGACGATCAAGGAGTTGTTGCAAGAACTTACCAAGAATCGGTCAGAAATATGCCAAGAGCGAGAGGCCAATCGGAGACTCAACAAAAGTCTCACTAAGCTACGCTGCAAATAAAGAGATGGGCTAGCTCAGTACGGCCAGGTACTACAAGAGAAGGACCGAGCCCTTGCAAAACTCGATGAACTGCAAGCCTTGGCCGTCCATCAAGAGGCGAAGATCAAAGAGGCTCAAAAGTACAGTGAAGATATGAGCCAGGCGGTCCAGAGGCAAAGCGAAGCACTTGCTCGTCACATCCGGAAAGCCGAAAGGGAATTACATAGAGATCAAGACCCGCCTGTGGGTTTCTTTAGGCTTTTCCGCTTTTGTCAAAAGTTGCTTCGTAGTATGCAATAGGGGAATGTACACCTTCTAACGGATAAATGAAATTTCTCTTTATTCCACAATTGTCTACTTGCATGCATATCATTCATCTGCATATTTAATTTCCCCTCCTTCATTCTTAATAAATAAGATAATAAAAAGGAAGGATTAACTGATACGTCTTCCAAATCAGAAGAATGGAGAGAAAGCCACTCCTAATAAAGCTTTCCCCAACGGTCGACTCGCCACAAGAGGAAAATAAGCCTCAACCGTTGGTCCTCAGAAATAAGGAAGAGGGGGAAAGGACACCAGTGCGACTATTTATGCCACGTCCTTTCCCCTACAAGTCAAATAAAGTTGTACCGTGGAGATACGGAGAATCTTCACCAATAAAAGAGGATGTCACAAATATAGCCGCAATTGGGGGCATGACTAGAAGTGGAAGAATCTACTCCCCCAAGGACTCACAAGAAGATATCCCCAAAACTAAAGGAAAAAATAAGAAGACCGAAGAAGAAAAAGAAAATAAGGAATCCAAGGAGGAGACAGAGGAATTGCTCCAGTTCATAAAGCAAAGCGAGTATTCCATTATAGACCAACTCAATCGCACACCTGCAAAGATAACATTATTATCTCTAATGATGAGCTCGGAACCGCATAGAAACACCCTGCTGAAGGTCTTGAGCGAAGCGCACGTACCTCACTCCATATCCCAAGAAAAAGTTAAGAGGATCGTCGGTCACATCATGGCAAGCGATCACCTCACCTTCATAGAGGAAGAACTCCCCCTCGAGGGATCAAACTATAATAAGCCCTTGCACATTTCCATCAAGTGCAAGGAATACCTCATCGCCAAAGTTCTTGTGGATAACGGGTCGTCCTTGAACGTGATGCCCAAGTGCACACTGGACAAGTTGACTATTCAAGGAACTCGTCTGCGCCCAAGTAGCACCATTGTTCGAGCCTTCGACGGATCAAAACGAGAAGTAGTGGGAGAAGTTAATTTACCAATTCAAGTCGGACCCACTATCTTCGACGTCGATTTCCATGTAATGGATATTACTCCAGCATACAGTTGTCTCCTCGGCAGGCCTTGGATTCATGATGCTAAGGCAGTACCTTCGACGCTCCACCAAAAAGTCAAGTTCATAGTGGGTGACAAATTGGTCACGATCCAAGCAGAAGATGATATCCTGATCAGTGGACCGTCCACCCAACCCTATGTGGATGCGACTGAAGAGGCCCTTGAAACATCTTTTCAAGCGCTCGAAATTGCCAGCATAGAAAGACTTCCCAAAAACACGAAGGTAGCCCGCATGATGATGAAGCATGGTTACCATCCTGGCCAAGGACTGGGGGCAGATTCCCAAGGCATGAGGGAACCCCCGGAATTCAAAGACAATCCTTTCAAGCATGGCCTAGGATACGACCCCACTAAGGGCCGAGCGGAAAAAGGAAAAGGGAAGTCTACCCTCCGCACACTCAAGCAAATTTTCCGAGGTGGAGGGATGCAAGCGTCAAGAGCTACCCTAGTCATTAGGAAATCTTTTTCTTCATTTAAGGGATGTAAACCTCGTGATTGTTAGAGATTATCCCCCGGGGCTAGCCCGACCCCCGGGCATTTTAGGGCACATATTCCCTTATTAATTAATAAAGAATACTTCTTACTATCTGTTTCTCTTCTTGCTATTTCTGACTAGACCTCACAATAACCTTGTCTAAGTAAACGGAAAAGAAAAAAGAAGAATAAAAAGCGCGTCCAAATAACCAAAATTCGCCATTGCCATTACAATCAAGCTAGTTGATTAGAAGCATCAAATAAGGTTTTACCTCACCATAAAAAAAGTCATGCTTCGCCAATATTGTGAACAAAAAACAAAAAAGAGAAAGCCCATAAAAGCCAAAGGCCAAAAACAGAAAGGGCAAAATACCCGGTAGGAAACCCACTAAGGGGGCTACGCAAAAGATAGGGTCAACCCGGTAGGACACCCGAACAAAAATAAAGGGTAGCCTAGGCAAAAGTTAGGGTTACAAAATAAGGTCCGCTAGGATTCCCCAAAAATATACAAAAAGAAGGAACCTAGACAAAAGATAGGGCCAAAGCATAATATCCTAGTTCGAAAACCCGAAGGGCGATCTAGGGAAATCAACTAGCCATAAAAAGCGATGAAAATAAAACTAAGGCGCAAGTACAAAAGGGGAAAACGTATGCTTAGACAAAAGCTTAAACACCTAAAGCCTAACCTTAGCCAACCATTCTTACAAAATCCTTTTCTAAAAATAAAAATAACATTCTAAAACACAAGCCATTGAAATTAACTCTTCATTTCTTTTCTCTTGACCCTCACAACAATATTCTAATAATTAATTTGGGAATATGGAGGCGTATAGTCAACAAGAGGATTGAAATCCCTAGAGTGGAGAAAGAGGGACACTACATGGCAAAGAGTGCTCTACAAAAGAAAAAGAAAAAGAAAAAAAAGGAAAAATCCAATTATCCTTCGGTCACAAGAAGTCCGGCATGGTACAGCCAAACACAAGAACGCAGATCAGAGGGCATTCGACGCTACAAGACACGTCAGTGAAATCCTTCTGAAAAATTAACTAAAATAGGCATTATAGGACATCAAACATAAAAACATTGCATGCATAAAAAATGTTTTTGAACCAGGTCCTATTTCCTTTATTCAAAAAAAAAAAAAACCCTTTAATTCGAGACGACCGTCTAGAGTTTCCAGACCGCCGTCTCGAGATCCCAGACGGTCGTCTCGACTTGCACAAATTCGAGATCGCCGTCTTGACTGTTAGAAAAGTAGTTTTAAATCAAGAGGGGGGGTGAATTGATTTTTGAAAGTTTTTCGCAATACACAGATTATCTAATCCGAAAATTAAGATTACTTATCAATTCACAAATCACAAAGCAATCAAACAGTTTAAGTGCAGCAGCAGAAATTAAAGAGAGAAAGGTTAGGAAAGATTTCATCGGTAATTTTATACTGGTTCACCCAATACCAGGGCTACGTCCAGACTCCAGCCAAATTCCAGCTGGGTTCCACTAGAATAGATGTTTTACAGACTCTCCCTCTTACACCTATTCTAACTCTCCACCAAGAACCAAATTCCAGCTCTTGGAAACCTCTCGCAACCAAATTCCAGCCACGAGAGAAACCAAGTGCCCAAATTCCAGGCACCACACACAAGAACCAAATTCCAGCTCTTGCTTTAACCTTTCCACCAAGAACCAAATTCCAGCTTCTTGGCAACTTTCTACAACAATTGCAGAAAACTTGTACCCAAATTCCAGTGTACAACACAATACAAAGTAATGAAAAAGAATTTACAAAGAAGAGACTTAGAAAGCTCAAACCGGATTACACCAATCCACAGTAAGTTTCTTCTTCAAGGATGCAAAGTGCCTCAAGAAAGATTTCAAAAGAAGTTCACAAAAACAGCTTGTGTATCTTTCTTGAAAAATGCTAATAGTTGCTTGTATTGATTGCTTGAATTGTGTAAAACCGATATTCAATCACTGTTTAAAAGTTTCAAGCAATTCGTTTATAAAAGAGTATTTTCAAATCTGCTGCATTAATTAATCTGTTGAAAGTTTGTTTTAATCTGTTGAAATAGCCGTTATAATCTGTTAAAAGTCCTTTCAACCCATTAATGCGTTCTTGATCTTTAACAGAAAATGTTTTAGTTGATACGACCACGCTTTTATCAGCTTAAAACGTTTTACAAACATTTTCTAAGTATAAAACAATCGATTGAATCACGTATTAATCGATTGATTTGTTTAAAAACCTCTTTATAAAACTTTCCAAGTTATTTTAGCTGATATAAAGTCGTTTCAATCGATTGAAAATCTGCACATATATTTTCAAGTCATTTTAATCGATTGAAAGTTCGCTTTAATCGATTGAAAAGATTTTCTAAGTTATTTTAATCGATTGAAATGCGCTTTAATCGATTGAAATAAGTCTGATCGGTCATAATTCAATTCTGATCGATCATAACCAACTCTGATCGGTCATAATCTCATTCTGATCGATCATACTGACATCCAAAGTGATTTTAATCGATCGAAACGTGTTTTAATCGATTAAAATAATTCTAATCGCTCATATTTAAGATCTGATCGATTATATTGCATTCTGACCTATTACATTCGAATTCTAATCGATCATAAAGAGTTTTAATCGATTAAAAAAGTTTGTATCGATTAAAATATTGTAAAAACACTTTTTAAAACATTCTAAGTGTTTTAAATTGATTCTTTCAAACCTTTATCAGCTTAATAACTTGTTTAAGAAAATTCTTTGCCAAAATGCTTTTTTTTTTTTTTTTTTTTTATTTGTTTAAAACTATTTTTGAGGCATTTTGCAAATTGAGTGAAGAAGCTTTATGCAATGGAAAAGGTAAAGTGGTTTTACCTAAGCTTTCTGTTTAGACACACTAAGTCTTCGACTCCTTTGTTCCGAGTGACTTGTTTGATCGCCGCAGAGTTGACCCTTGACTTTATCTTTGACTTCATCAAATCAATGAGATCTTTGCTAGGATCACTTTCAGCCTCCCCTATTTGATGAAGACAAACACCATTTTGAAAAAACAATCTCTGCAAAATAAGTCACTTGATAATGCGATTAGGTGAGAAATATAAGAATGTAATAAAGTTTTATTTCTCCCCCTAAAACTTATTTCTCCCCCTAAAATGTTGCTCTTAAATTTATCTTAAAGTGATGCAACTATTTCTCCCCCTTTTGACTTCATCAAAAATAGGGAATAGAAGAGAAAAAAATGTAAGGTTTCGAAAATATGCTCAAGTTTTTGAAAATACAAAGTAAATCAATATTTCACTCATGAAAAGAATCAATTAAAGTTGATTCAAGCTTATCTCCATTAACACGTTTGTAATGAATACAATTAACACGTGTAAAGATAAGGGAATCACGCTTTAGTAGCATGTTACAGAATGACCATTAACTAAAGCCTTTAATCCTCTTTTCGAATAAAAATCGATTAAAAACAGAGCATAATCTAGTTAAAATGTTCTTGGTAAATGATTTTAATCGATTGAAAGAAAAGTTTAATCGATTAAAACATTTAAGATTTTGAAAACATGAAACTTTAGTAAAAATAATCGATTATTTCGATTTTAAATCGATTAAAACATGTTGAATAAGTTCATTTAATCGATTAACAAGATGTTGTATTGATTAAAACAATCAGTTTTGAAAATGAAGTAATGTTTAATGCATATTTTGTAAAACTGATCATTTAGAAGGATGTTTTAACAATACTAACAGACTATATTGATTAAATCTTAGCTAATAGATCCATCGAATAAAATCTTATTTAGCTAAAGCTCTCAGGGATCTATTTAAATTCTATCTAGATTAACTTTAAACCTTCATTATATAAATCAAGGCTAAAAATATTGTTTCGTTTAATAACCAAGTGATACTACAGATCATAAATTGAAATTAGCATCAAAAGGGATAAGATATAAAGGAAAGGTAAGAAGGGACCCTGTTTATCCACCAATATTTAATTATCCCAATTTCCTTGGTTTAGTTGCAAATCCTCCAGTTTGGTGTAAACGAATTTGTTCTTATTTCCCGATTATTTGTGTCGATGCCAAAATACGTGACTCAGCTCATTTGATCCTCAACCACTTTTCACTGGAACGGATTTTGCTCTATCAACTATTTGAGTCAACAATCATCGTCACTCTCCGTATCGACGAATGCACTACGTAAACTTTTCCCGAAAAGAAATCTTTTAGCAGTTCATCGTTACTATTGATCGCATTACATCCATGGTTGACACTCAATGGAATTAAATGTTTCTTTAGGAACATCAACTATTACACATCCGAGGCGTAATCATGTACCGACGTACGTACATTCACTATCAGATTCCACACAGAGTGCATGATACCATAAATTGCATGAATCACAGATTAATGATGTACCGAGATAGGAATTTCCTTTCAAAATAGCCAACCCATTTTGAACCCTGCAGTTATCATCATCCAAGCAACTAACTCGTATTTTTATTAATGTAGTATGATGGGTGTTATTCTCACTTATAGTGAACCAGCCATCATTATCTTTTGAAGAATGAGTCATTTTTAACTTTGTTGTTTCCAAGTGGTATCATATGCACAAGTGATTAACAAAAAAACTTATTCTGGTAGAGTGGGCAATGATTAGTAATGAGGACAGTGTGATGACAATCAATCCGAATTCTAAAACAATATAAAATTTATCCCTGTACCACTGCTATTCAATTTTTGAATTGTCTGTCCCAGCATTGGTTCCCTTGCAGTGTCACCTCGTGACATTGATGATTAAAGCAAATTATCGAGGTTGCACAGCTTCAATGAATTTCACCAAGAGTTTTGAACCAATGCATGCTCAAGATTATTTCGAAATATTGCTAGGTAATATCAAGAAATCTAATGTAAACATTTGTTCATTGAACTTCCTAGTAATCAACAATTTATTACCAGAATCAACTATCACCAAAAGAATCTTTGATCAACTATGTTTTCAGTCCTAACAGTTTGACCTGTTTGTAACTAGTGTCTATAAGAAAAGTTACAGTCTATTCTTTGATAATTTCTTTGATTTTCAGTGTATTACCATGCAAGCATTCCATGTAAAGTATTAAGAGAAATGTAAACATCTACAGACTTGAATCATGTTTATGTTGTTGTCAAAATAAAAGACTCTTTCATTCATGAATAACGAGTAATAGTTTTCCCACATTATGTCACCGGTCGAGTTCCCAATTCAAAGATTTGTTCAACTCTTCGCTTTCTAATTTAAAAATTTGTGTCATTGAAAGAAAATTGAATATGGATACGTTTCAAACAGATCAGCTTCGAACCAGTCATGATTTTGATCATGTTTACAGCAGAGAATTGAGAGGAGATTTTGAAAATATGAAAACAGAAGAAAGATGATAAGTTGAGAAATGATAAGTTCGAACCTGGTTTGATGAAGAAACGGATTTCAAGTTTTTGAAATTCAAAGAGACATTTAAACACATTATGCAGATTCGGATTATCATAAAGACCTGGGTTTTTTAATCGAATTGGCCTATCAAACTTTAATTAGATGTTAGTAAATCATGTTTTCGAACCTAATTAATTGATTAATCAACTCATTATCTATTAATTTGATTCTTGACATTAGGGTTGAAAACATCTACAGTGAATTAATCGATTGTTTTATGAAAGAATCGATTAGATAGGTACAGTAATGAAATCAATAACATGACACCAGAATTTAAATCGATTAAAACGTAAATGAATCGATTATTTTGATACCTAAGTGTTTTTAGTTGATATACAGATATTACAATCGATTAAAACAATTAAACCAAAATCCCGAGATCAGTTCAATCGATTATTTCGATATTTCAATCGATTAAAATGGTACTGACAGATATCAGTAAGTTATTTTAATCGATTAATATTGATTTATATCAATTAAAACAATTAATTTAAATACACGAACCTGGTTTCGCAGCTCTGATCTTCAAGGGATTCCCGGACTTGTTCCTGCAAAACAATTAAGTATTTTTCTGGTACCCTTTATAATTATTGGGTCCTGATCATGTTATTTGAAAAGAATTAATCTTTGGAACCCATTTCATTCTCCCTTTAGGAATAGCATACTTTTTAATTCTGCAGTATTTTACTCGAATGCCCTTTCTTCATGCAAGTAGAAACATTTGATTGTAGAGTATGAATTCCTATTTGTTTTTGTTTTACTCGGATCTAGATTTAAAGCCTATTCCAGCTTTGTCAAACATTAATTTTTGAGATCCAAGTAATATATCAAGATTAGCTTGCCCTCGAGTGAACTTTGAAACAGTTTGAGATAAGAATTCAATTTTCTTTTGCAATTCGGGACGCGTTATTGCATGGTTTATTGCATTCACAATCGAGTTAGCATGAATCAGCTTTCAAGAATTCATTATCAGTTTCATTTTCACTAATCTGTTTTTCCGGAGAATCAACCTTGTTAACTAGCCAGCTTATTTAATCCTTTTAGCCTATCATTTTCTTTTTGAAGTTTCTTAGCCTCTTCATGCATTTCATTAAATGCTTCTTGTAATGCATCATAGTTGACAAAATTTGAAGAGGAGCTAGAACTTACCTGGTCGAATTTTTCGGGCATTCTATCCTGGCATGGCCACTGGTATTTGGTGATTCCGAGTTGACCATTAAGCATATCTCTCGGTGCTTCTTCATAGGTCTTTTCAAGGATCTTCCACATTTGTGCAGCAGTTTGACAATGTGCAATCCTAAAAAAATCATTTCGTTAAGCGCGGAAGAGATGATGTTTTTGGCAATACAATCATCTTGAATTCCGTTAGCAATATCAGTTTCTGTTCAATAACATTCCAAGCATTTATACTAACAGATTCAATGAAGATTTTCATCTTTATTTTCCAATATAGATAATCTGTTCCACTCAACAGTGGAGGTCTATCAATGCACGCTCCCTCGGAAAATGCCATGGATCGAAGTAACTTGATTAACTTTCAAGCACCTCGCTCGATGCCAATTGTTAGAAAAGTAGTTTTAAATCAAGAGGGGGTGAATTGATTTTTGAAAGTTTTTCGCAATACACGATTATCTAATCCGAAAATTAAGATTACTTATCAATTCACAAATCACAAAGCAATCAAACAGTTTAAGTGCAGCAGCAGAAATTAAAGAGAGAAAGGTTAGGAAAGATTTCACCGGTAATTTTATACTCGGTTCACCCAATACCAGGGCTACGTCCGGACTCCAGCCAAATTCCAGTGGGTTCCACTAGAATAGATGTTTTACAGACTCTCCCTCTTACACCTATTCTAACTCTCCACCAAGAACCAAATTCCAGCTCTTGGAAACCTCTCGCAACCAAATTCCAGCCATGAGAGAAACCAAGTGCCCAAATTCCAGGCACCACACACAAGAACCAAATTCCAGCTCTTGCTTTAACCTTTCCACCAAGAACCAAATTCCAGTTCTTGGCAACTTTCTACAACAATTGCAGAAAACTTGTACCCAAATTCCAGGTACAACACAATACAAAGTAATGAAAAAGAATTTACAAAGAAGAGACTTAGAAAGCTCAAACCGGATTACACCAATCCACAGTAAGTTTCTTCTTCAAGGATGCAAAGTGCCTCAAGAAAGATTTCAAAAGAAGTTCACAAAAACAAGTTGTGTATCTTTCTTGAAAAATGCTAATAGTTGCTTGTATTGATTGCTTGAATTGTGTAAAACCGATATTCAATCACTGTTTAAAAGTTTCAAGCAATTTCGTTTATAAAAGAGTATTTTCAAATCTACTGCATTAATTAATCTGTTGAAAGTTTGTTTTAATCGTTGAAATAGCCGTTATAATCTGTTAAAAGTCCTTTCAACCCATTAATGCGTTCTTGATCTTTAACGAGAAAATGTTTTAGTTGATACTGACCACGCTTTTATCGGTTAAAACGTTTTACAAACATTTTCTAAGTATAAAACAATCGATTGAATCACGTATTAATCGATTGATTTGTTTAAAAACCTCTTTATAAAACTTTCCAAGTTATTTTAGCTGATATAAAGTCGTTTCAATCGATTGAAAATCTGCACATATATTTTCAAGTCATTTTAATCGATTGAAAGTTCGTTTTAATCGATTGAAAAGATTTTCTAAGTTATTTTAATCGATTGAAATGCGTTTTAATCGATTGAAATAAGTCTGATCGGTCATAATTCAATTTGATCGATCATAACCAACTCTGATCGGTCATAATCTCATTCTGATCGATCATACTGACATCCAAAGTGATTTTAATCGATTGAAACGTGTTTTAATCGATTAAAATAATTCTAATCGCTCATATTTAAGATCTGATCGATTATATTGCATTCTGACCTATTACATTCGAATTCTAATCGGTCATAAAGAGTTTTAATCGATTAAAAAAGTTTGTATCGATTAAAATATTGTAAAAACACTTTTTAAAACATTCTAAGTGTTTTAAATTGATTCTTTCAAACCTTTATCAGCTTAATAACTTGTTTAAGAAAATTCTTTGCCAAAATGCTTTTTTTTTTTTTTTTTTATTTGTTTAAAACTATTTTTGAGGCATTTTGCAAATTGAGTGAAGAAGCTTTATGCGATGGAAAAGGTAAAGTGGTTTTACCTAAGCTTTCTGTTTAGACACACTAAGTCTTCGACTCCTTTGTTCGAGTGACTTGTTTGACTCGCTGCAGAGTTGACCCTTGACTTTATCTTTGACTTCATCAAATCAATGAGATCTTTGCTAGGATCACTTTCATTGACTTCCCAGACGGCGGTCCCGAATCGAATTTTTTCCCTATATATAGGGGGGCGTCCTGGAGGTTCCTCACAACTCCCCTGCACTCCAACTCTGAGATCTCGCACTCTCAAGCATTTTCTGACCAAGATGTTCCGTGGAAGTCAATCAAGGAAGAGGAGAGGTGTTGCTGGCCCTAGCAGTTCCTCGGCACCGGCCCCCCAAGACCCCACGCAGCTCTCTCCACTCCACCAGGCTCGGCTAGAGCATATCAGGGGGTACACATGGCACCCCATGCTCAAGCTATACTTCGCCATCCTCGACGAATTCGGATGGGAGGATGACGTCCGGGCCAACATTGATAGCATCGGATGGGGTTTCCTACTGCAAGCTCCACCCACCCATTTGTACCCTCAAGCGGTACTGGAGTTCCTCGCCTCCATTTCCTACGCCGAGACCCCTGCCATGATCCCGGGCCTGTCACCGACGAAGATGGTGACGTACTTCATGGGTGGGACATACCGGACCACCACCCTCGACGAATTCAATGTGAGTATTGGATTCGTTCGACCAGAGGACGTGCTAACCCGGGAGTACCGGGAGGCCATCTACGCGCGTCCCACCAACCTCACCGCCGGCGAAATGTGGGAGGAACTCACCAGGTCGCCCACACTGCCCACACTGATGAAGGGCTCAACACTACCCCCAGCCCTCCGCATTTGCCACAAGCTACTGGTGGGGACCATCCATGGGAGGAAGGAGAGCCAGGGTAAGGTAACCCTCCTTGATCTTTTTGCTCTCTACTGTATGTGCCAGAGGCGCCGCTGCAACCCTGACTACTTCTTCCTGAGGGCCCTTAAGGACTTCGGGAGCAGGCCAGTAGGAGCTGTCCTCATGGCTCCTCTTATCACTCCCCTGGCAGAAAAATGGGGGTGCGGTGGCCGGGAAGAACTGGCCTTCAGCTTACGACCCGAGTCCATCAACAAGTCGATCCTAGTCAGCATGGGGATGCTGATGCGCCACGGAACCCAGCTGGTCCTCCACCCATCGCTGGATTTCGCCTTGGACCTCCAGGACATCGTAGCAATGCACGATCTCCCGACACCTCCCGACTTCCAACAGCCACAACAACAACAATAACCACAGCAGCCATACACAGACGATTTCAATGGCATGAACCGCAACATGAACGATCTGCGCCAACAATTCGATCAGATGTCTGTGTGACAAGAGCAGATGTCCCTAAGGCAGGAAGCCTTTGATACGAGACTGGAGACAATCTACCAGTACCAGGAAGGGATGTGGCAAGATTGGGCAACATTCCAACAAGAGTACCGCGATGAGATCCGGGACCAAGCAAATTTCCGGAGACACATCTACCAGCAATTCCCTTCCTACGGATCGTCTCCAGATGATAGTACATAGGGATAGTGCTCATAGAATAAGGGCTGCTGTAATAAAAACTTTTATGAATAAAATTTTTTCATGCATCTTTTCGCTATCTTTTCCAAAAAAGTCAGTGTAACAAAAAACTAAGAGTAAAAAGACATACGCTCAAGAAAAAAGCCGAAATCCGAAATCACGAGAAAAAAGAGATAAAACCGTGAGAAAAAGGCAGGATTAATACGCTTCGACAAACCAAGCAAGGGTCGAGCAACAAACTAAATCACCCGACCAACCAACAAGAGTTGGGTAATCACCACGAAAAATATCAAAATCAAAGAATCCCCGGCGATCAACAAGCCGGATGAACACCAACAAGATCTCCGGCAGACCGGACGACCAAATACAAACAAAACAAAGAAAGTACACCTCAAGCACTCGGCGCATGAGCCACCCGAGCAGTAAGCTGCCACCACCACCAGTCCTACACAGTGGACTGTACCAGCCTGATGGGGGGTTCATACTCATCCAGTCCAACACACAGCGGACTACCACTACCAGCCTGATGGGGGGTTCATACTCAACCAGTCCAACACACAGCAGACTGCAACTACCAGCATGATGGGGGGTTTATACCCATCAACCGAAGGATCGGCTACCGTCAGAAGGAGTATCCTGAGGTCCTACCATGTGTCAACCGAAGGGATCGGCTACCGTCAGAAGGAGTATCCTGGAGGTGCACAACACAAATTTTCCCAGAAGATCAACCGCCGCAAGACGGAACATCTGAAGGATAACCGGGCAAGAGGGTCAACTCCTTTACCTTCTAGTCGTTCTTCTTGGCACAACAGGCCAACAGCCGACTGGTCAGGTAAAGGGGGGGCAGCTGTAGACCCCTAATCTTGCCCAGCCTCAAAATAAAGACCAGAAGACCTCCTTTTTGAAGATGGATGAAGCCTAAGAAGCCACTAGGAGAGACTATTAGACCCCATACTAGGATAGGAGGGATTTTTGGCACAAAAATAAGGATTTTTGCCTTTTAAGGTCGAGACCGCCGTCCCAGATTAGGGACCGCCGTCTCGCCTTGCGCAAATGGCGAGACAGTCGTCTCATCACTCGCTTGGCGAGACGGCCTTCTCGACCTTGTCAGACGAGACGACCCGTCTCAACCTGACAGGTGCGAATCCCTATAAATAGGGCCCCCATTCCCCTCATTTCCCACAGTTCTTCCTCCTTCTCTCTAGACTTTTCTTCAAATTCTCTCTCTAGACCCCCTCCGAAGCATTTCCAGAGTTTCTGAGAGTTTTCTAGAGTGTTTTTGAGCATTTTCGGCGTTGTAACGAGCGGAGGGCTGCCAAAAAGCGCCCTAGTACTCAGAGAATTAATAGAAAAGCTTGCTTCGGAGGTTTATACTTTCTCTCTCTATCTTTAACTGCCTTATTTTAAATTATGCAATAGACATTAGGGCCATGTAGTCATAGTTTAAAATTCCGCAAATAAAAGGGTAAAAGCGTATTTTCACTGGTTTAATTATTTTTAAATAGCTGGCCTATCATAGGGAACCCGAAAGGGGCGTCATAAAGGAACTAACACTTCCTTTACGCGTAACTAACTCCCTTACCCAACTCTGGTTCTAATGACCAAAGTTGGTTTTTCGAAATCCAACGCCTTTTCACTCCTTTTCCAATGTTTTCGGTAAAAACATCGGTGGCGACTCTAGATGAACCCTTCAAAAACTAGCTCTTAGGTTAGCCCGGTTATCAGACAACCCAAGAGCGCCCTTTCGAAAACCTCACCTCTAGGTTCAGCCCGGTTTTCGGACAACCTAAAGGCGTTGTAACCACATCAATAAAAACACGAAAAATGGAAAGTCGAAACCATCGCGTCGCTCTGACCGCTTCGTTTTGACGGCGGCGACAAGGCAAAACAATGAAACCAAAGTCTTCACTTCCAATGAAGCATCTGCCTACTCAAGAGGCATCACCAAGATCAACAAATCCTGAGTGGATTCCTTCCTACCTAAGAGGCATTCATCAAAAATCCCTAGCGATCAACAAGCTAGATAGCTATGGAAAAAGCCAAAACCAAGAATCCCCAGCAATCGACAAGCTGGATGGCTATTGGAAAAGCCAAAAATAAAAAACCCTGACATACCGGAAGACTACATCACAAACAAAAGTCACTCCCTATGGAGTCGGCGCATGAGCCAGAGCAGTAAGCCGCCACCACACATAACTTCGTGATAAGGAAAGTCCCGAAGAAAAAGACCTGCACACGAGCAAGATCAGTGCGCATGAACAAAATCAGTAAGCCGCACCAATCCTACAAAGTGGACTTCCAAACCAGATGGGGGTTCGTACTCGCCAAACCGGATGAGGGTGCAAACTCTTCCATTCCTACGAAGTGGGCTGCAAATTCAACAACCAGACGGAGGTTCATACTCATCAAACTAGATGGGGGTGCATACTCATCAAGCCTTACAAAAGGGGGCTTAAACCAGATTTTACAATCGAAGGGGTCAGCTACCACATCAAAGGAGCATCCCGGAGGATCACATTCAACGTCCAGAGGGTCAGCTACCACAACAAGGGAAGCGACCGAAGGACAATCAGACAAGAGGGTCAACTCCTTCACCCTCCATCCAATCTCTTGGCATATTGGGCCAACGATCGGTTAGTCAAGTGAAGGGGGGGCAGCTGTAGACCCCAAATCTTGCCCGACCTCATAATAAAGAACAGAAGACTTCCGTTCGAAGATGGACAAGGCCTCAAAGGTCCCTAGGCGTGTTTACTAGGCTCCATGTTACAATAGGAAAGCTTTCTGTACGTAAAAAATAAGAGAAATATCCCCAGAAGACCGAGAGGGCCGTCCTATTTGGCCAGACGACCGTCTCGCCAAAAGGGAGAGACTGTCATCTCGTTTGGCGAGACGACCATCTCGAATGGCAAGATGGCGGTCTAGACCTTTGTCAGGCGAGATGGTCGTCCCAATCTGATGGGCACAAATTTCTACAAAATAGAACCTCCGTTTCAGGGAAAAACACATAGAAAAAAAAAACAAAAAATATATAGTTCTTATTCCGATACTCTGTATAATCGTTATTCTTGCTCCAGAAGTCCAATTCTAGATCGTTTAAGCGGTTTTAGGTAGATTTCAATTCAAGAGAGGAATACATGTGTAGAGTGTGGGGTTTGCCAAAAAGCGCCCTTTACAAGAATATATATAGAAGCTTGCTTCGGAGGTTTATACTTCCCTTACTCTCTTTCTGTTATCTCTTTTATTAGCCTCTCTGTGCATTAGATATTAGGATCATGTAGTCAATTATTTAATTTTTGCAATGAATAAATAAGGGTAAAAGCATAATTTTAATGTTCTTATTTTAACAATTAACAGTCCATCATAGGGAACCCGAAAGGGGTGTCGTGGGGAAGCAAATACCTTCCTCGCACGTAACTAATTTCCTTACCTAACTCTGGTTGTATTGGCCAAAGTTGGTTTTTCTTAAAACCACCGCCTTCTTTTTTCCTTTTCCAATGTTTTTGGTTAAAATATTGGTGGCGACTTCAGGACCCATTTATGAAAACCTCACCCTTAGAATAGTTCGGTTATCGGACATCCTAAGGGTGATGACCACACTTTTTAAAACGCAAGTCGAATAAAAAAACCATCGCGTCACTCTGACCGCCTCTTTTGACGGCAACGACAACAATACTAAGACTTCACTCATAGTCCTGAGGGTCAGCCACCATGCTAAGATAAGCATTCGAAGGACAACCGGGAAAGAGGGTTAACTCCTTCACCCGTCAATCGACCTTATGGTACATTAATCCATAATCAATTGGTCGGGTGAAGGGCGGCAACTGTAGACCCTAAATATTGGCCGACCTCACAATAAAGCCAGAAGACCTCCATTTGAAGATAGGCAAAGCCTCTAGGCTCCATAATTAGGATAGGAGGGCTTCCTGTACACAGAAAATAAGTGATAATAAGGTAATTTTGCCCAGAAGCCTGAGACAGCTGTCCTGCTTGGCTAGACGGTCATCTCACCACTTATAAGATGAGACAGCCATCTCGCCACTTGGCGAGACGGCTGTCTCGACTCTCAAGTGGCGAGATGCCCGTCCCAATTGGAGAGACGCTCGTCTCGCCTAACAAATGTCAAGATGGCCGTCTCGCTCTGACAAGCGCAAATTCCTATAAATAGGGGTCCCCTCCCCCTCGTTTTACATACTTTTCAGCCAACTTGATCCTCTTATACTCTTCTAAAACCTCTCTGAAGCATTTCCAAAGTTCGAGTGCTCTTTTCAGACACTCTTTAGTTAGAGTCTTTCTGTCGCTAGAAGAGTGAGCAACATTGTAGAGTGAGGGGATAGCCAAAAAGCATCCTCAAATCTTCAAGATTTTTAATACAAAGCTTGCTTTGGAGGTTTCTTATCTACTCCCCCTTTTATTGCTTTCATTACCATTCCTCTTGTATGCATTAGACATTAAGGCCATGTAGACGTTTAAATTCTGCAAGTAGATAAATAAATAGGGTAAAAGTATAATTTCTTAGTCTTTATTTTATAAACTAGTCCATCAAAGGGAACGCGAAAGGGGCGTTGTGGGGTGCTAACACTTTCCCCACACGTAACTAACTATTGTAAACCCCAAATCTTGCCCGACTCTCTAATAAAGCCAAAGATCGCCCATTTCGAAGATGGTCAAGACTTTATTAAGTCCCTAGTAGCTTGTTCTAGGTTCCATTTAAGATAGGAAGGTGTTTTAGAGGCATTAATGTAGACCCCAAATCTTGCCCGGCCTCCAAATAAAGTCAGAAGATCCCCTATTTGAAGACGGCCGAAGCCTAACAAGCCACTAGGAGAGACTATTAGGCCCCCATACTAAGATAGGAGGTTTTTCTGACCCGAAAAATAAAGTTTCTCGCCTTGAAGGGACGAGACCGCCGTCTGGAAGGACCAGACCGCCGTCTCGCTTCACGCCAGGGACGAGACCGCCGTCTGGATTATCCAGACGGCGGTCTCGACTTCTGCCTAGACGAGACGGCGGTCTGGATTATCGAGACGGCGGTCTCGATTCCCTGCCATGGTCGAGACGGCGGTCTGGATTGTCCAGACGGCGGTCTCGACCCTGTCAGACGAAACGACGGTCTCGACTTGTTAGGCGCGAAAAACTATAAATAGGGGCTCTCCCCCCCTCATTTCCACACAAAAAACACCGTTTCTCCTCCTTCTCTCTAGAATTTCTCTCTCTAGAACCCCTCCGAAGCATTTCCGGAGTTTTTGAGCGTTTCTGAGAGTGTTTTTGAGCGCTGTGTAGAGTGAAGGGCTGCCACAAAGCACCCTCTTTTGAAGAATTAATAGAAAAGCCTGCTACGAAGGTTTTCTCTTCCTCTTTGTCTATTTACCGCTTTACATAAATTGTGCAAATAACTATTAGGGCCATCTAGTCATAAATTTAAATTCCGCATAATAAAAGGGTAAAAGCGTTATTTTTCCGATTTATTTATCAATAAAATAGCTGGCCTATCATAGGGAACCCGAAAGGGGCGTAGTAAAGGAACTAATACTTCCTTTACACGTAAGTAACTCCCTTACCCAACTCTGGTTCTAATGACCAAAGTTGGTTTTCGAAAACCAATGCCTTTTAAAAACCCCTTTTCCGATGTTTCCGGTAAAAACATCGGTGGTGACTCCACAGAACCCCTCAAAATTAGTCCTTGGGTTAGCCCGGTTATCGGACAACCCAAGGACGACCTTTCGAAAACCTCGCCCCTAGGTTAGCCCGGTTATCGGACAACCTAAAGGCGTTGTAACCACCCATAAAAAACGCGAAAGCAAAAGGGTCGAAACCATCGCGTCGCTCCGACCGCCTCTTTTTGACGGCGGCGACAATTAAAAATTGGGAAATCTGCCGGAAACAATAGATGGCCATTCAAGACAAGCAGATGGCCGTCCATGCCAACTTTATGGCTATGGACGGCCGTCCACTAAGTCAAGACGGCCGTCCACTTTTTCCTGGTTCGGTTCCCTATAAATAGGAGCCTCATTTCTTCGAATTTTCACACATTTTCACTCCTACCACTCTCTAGGAAGCCTTTTGGCACTTTAGAGTGACTCTGAGCATTATTCCGGAGTTCGAGTGAGCTTTTCGATTTTCGTTTAAGGTTGAAATTGGTTAAGGAAGTCTCCTATTGAGACGTCCGACCCTCGGTAGAGTGACTTTTCTTTATTTTGCAGGAGGAGCGTGCTTGTAGAGTACAGAGACTGCCAAAAAGCGTCCTCAAGTTTTGAAGAGTTAATATAAAAGCTTGATTAAGAGGTTCCTTCTCTATTCTCTGTCTCTTTTTTTGCTTTCTTTATCGCTTTCTTTGTGTGCATTAGATAATAAGGCCATGTAGATATTTAAATTCTGCAAGTAGATAGAATAATAGGGTAAAAACGTAATTTTTTAAGTGTTTATTTTCTAAGTTAGTCCATCATAGGGAACCCGAAAGGGGCATTGTGGGGGTGCTAACACCTTCCCCACACGTAACTAACTCCCTTATCCGACTCTGGTTGTAATGGCCAAAGTTGGTTTTTTCTAAAACCAATGCCTTCTTCTTTTTTTTACCTTTTTCAGTATTTAAGGTTAAAACACTGATGGCGACTCCTCGAACCTTTTCGAAAACCTCGCCTTTAGATCCAGCCCGGTTATCAGACAGCCTAAAGGCGTTGAATCACTTCTTTCAAAAAACGCAAGTCATTTCAAAACCATCGCGTCGCTCCGACCGCCTCTTTTGACGGCAGCGACAACTGCCTTACCCAACTCTTGTTATAATGGCCAAAGTTGGTTTTCTAAAACCAACGCCTTTTTCTTCATTTTCTGATGTTTATGGTAAAAACATCGATGGCGACTCCATCGAACCTTTTCGAAAACCTCGCCTTTAGGTCCAACCCGGTTATCAGACAACTTAAAGGTGTTGAACACCTTCATTAAAAAACACGAGTAAAAGAAAACCATCGCGTCGCTTCGACGACCTCTTTTGACGATGGCGATAGGGCGAGCTTAATGACAAAAGGCTTTCTCTCCACCTTGCTGAGTATGGAAAGCACATCAATTAATCCTTTCTTTTTATTATCTTATTATTATTAAAAGTGAGGAGGGATGTATAAACGTATGCAACTTATGAATGCAATAGACAATTGGGTAGATGAAGAAAAATATACTTTATTCATTTCATCAAAAGGTGGACATTCCCCTATACAATGCTTCAAAACACTTTTTGACAAAATCAGAAAAGCCTAAAGAAGCCCACAGGCGGGTTCTTATGTCTATGTAAATCTTCTTCGGCTTCCCGTACATGAAGTGTAAGTGTTTCGGCTTGATGGTGGATTGCCTGGCTCATATCTTCACTGTATCATTGAGCCTCTTTTATTTTCGCCTTTTGATGAACGACCAAGGCTTGTAGATTGTCAAATCTCTCAACGACTCGGGTTCTTTATTGAAGAACTTGGCCATACTGTGTGTAGACCCCAAATCTTGCCCGACCTCTCAAATAAAGCTGGAAGACCTCCGTTTGAAGATGGATAAGGCCTCTTTAGGTCCCTAGGCATGTTTACTAGGCTCCATGGTAGGATAGGAAGACCTTCTGTAGACGAAAATAAGAGAGATCTCGCCAAGAGCCCGAGACAGCCGTCCCGTTTGGCCAGACGACCGTCTTCCCTCATAAGGGCGAGACGACCATCTTGCCACAAGGGTCGAGACTGTCATCTCGCCTGACAAGTGTCGCCGCCTCCCCAAAGAGAGGGCGCGGTCGGAGCGACGCGATGGTTTTATCGACCCTCTTGTTTTTGCGTTTTTTATTGGTGGTTACAACGTCTTCAGGCTGTCCAATAATTGGGCTAATCTGGAGACGAGGTTTTCGAAAAGTGTCCTTGAGTTGTCCGACAACCAGGCTAACCCAAGGACTTATTTATTTTGGGTTCTATGGAGTCGCCACCGATATTTTTACCATAAACATCGGAAAAGGGGTTTTAAAAGGCGTTGGTTTTCGAAAACCAACTTTGGTCATTAGAACCAAAGTTGGGTAAGGGAGTTAGTTACGTGCAAAGGGAGTATTAGTCCCTTTGCGACGCCCCTTTCGGGTTCCCTATGATAGGCCGACTTTATTTGTGAATAATTAAACTTGGAAAATTGCGTTTTTACCCTTTTTATTATGCGGAATTTAAATGTGTGACTACATTGCCCTAGCTTCTATTGCATAATTTAAATAGCAGTAATTTTAAAGAATAGAGAATGAGGATATGCACCTCCAAAGCAAGCTTTATATTCAAAAAGAGGGTTCGTTTTGGCAACCCTTCACTCTACACTCTCAGAAACTCCGGAAATGCCTCGGAGGGATTCTTAGAGAGAGAAAATCTAGAGAGAAGGGAGAGCTCTTGCTGCTTGGTGTGGAAATGAGGGGGGGAGGACCCCTATTTATAGTTTTTCGCGCTGTCAGGGTCCAGACCGCCGTTCTCGTCTGACAGGGTCGAGACCGCCGTCTCGGAATTCGAGACCGCCGTCTCGTTCGTGTCATAGGGTCGAGACCGCCGTCTGGATAATCCAGACCGCCGTCTCCCTGGAGCATCCATCGCTCAAGCGAGTACACCAGTCGCTTGAGCGAAACTTGACCCGGGAGTCCCCTTTGTTCGAAGCATCCGTCGCTCAAGCGAGTACATCTATCGCTTGAGCGAGACTTGACCCGGAAGTCCCTTTTGCTTGAAGCATCTGTCGCTCAAGCGAGTACATCAGTCGCTTGAGCGAGACTTGACCCGGGAGTCCTCTTTGTTTGAAGCGTTAGTCGCTCAAGCGAGTACACCAGTCGCTTGAGCGAGGCATGACCCTTAGTCCCCTTCTACGCGAGGCGAGACGGCGGTCTGGGTCGTCCAGAAGGCGTTCTCGTCCCTTCGAGGCGAGAAAACTTATTTTCGGGCCAAAAAACCTTCCTATCTTGGTACGGGAGCCTAATAGTCTCTCGTAGTGGCTTGTTAGGCTTCGACCATCTTCAAACAGGAAGCTTTCTGACTTTATTTGGAGGTCGGGCAAGATTTGGGGTCTACAGCTGCCCCCCCTTTACCCGACCAGTCGATTGCTGGCCTTTTGTGCCGAGGTGATCGACTGGAGGGTAAAGGAGTTGACCCTCTTGCCCGGTTTCCCTTCGGATGTACCGTCTTTGTGGCGGATGATCTTCTGGGGAGATGTTGTGTTGTGCGCCTCTGGGATGCTCCTTCGACGCGGTAGCTGACCCCTTCGGCTGATGAGTACGAACCCCCATCTGGTTTGACGAGTACGAACCCTCGTCCGGTAAGCCCCCTTTTGTAAGGCTTGATGAGTTTACACCCCCATCTGGTGTTTGACGAGTACTAACCCCCGCCCGGTAAGCCCCCTTTTGTAAGGCTTGATGAGTTTACACCCCCATCTGGTGTTTGACCTCCGGATGCTCCTTCGACGCGGTAGCTGATCCTTTGGTTGATGAGTATGAACCCCCATCTGGTTTGGCGCCTCTGGATGCCCCTTCTTGCGGTAGCTGATCCTTTGGCGATGGTGTGTTTGTGCACCTCCGGAATACTACTCCTGATGTAGCCGATCCCTTTGGTTGACACGTGATAGAACCTCCGGATACTACTTCTGACGTAGCCGATCCTTCGGTTGATGAGTATAAACCCCCCATCAGGCTGGTAGTTGCAGTCCGTTGTGTGGGACTGGATGGGTATGAACCCCCCACCGTTGTGTGGGACCGGATGGGTATGAACCCCCCATCAGGGTGGTAATGGCGGCTTACAGTTCATGTGGCCCATGCGCCGGGTGTTGAGATACTTTCTTTTGTCTTTTGTTTTTTTCTGAGAGTGGTCATCCGGTCTGTGCCGGGGACTTTGTTGGTGTTCATCCAGCTTGTTGGTTGCTGGGGATTCTTTGATTTTGATTTTTTGGTAGTGATCATCCGACTTTGCTGGTTGTCAGGGATTTTTGATGAGTGCCTCTTATGTAGGCAGGAATCCTCTGGGGATTTGTTGATCTTGGTGATGCCTCTTGAGTAGGCGGATATCCATTGAGTTTCTGGTAATGCCTCTGACTAGGGTCCAGACCGCCGTTCTCGTCTGACAGGGTCGAGACCGCCGTCTCGGAATTCGAGACCGCCGTCTCGTTCGTGTCATAGGGTCGAGACCGCCGTCTGGATAATCCAGACCGCCGTCTCCCTGGAGCATCCATCGCTCAAGCGAGTACACCAGTCGCTTGAGAGAAACATGACCCGGGAGTCCCCTTTGTTCGAAGCATCCGTCGCTCAAGCGAGTACATCTATCGCTTGAGCGAGACTTGACCCGGAAGTCCCTTTTGCTTGAAGCATCTGTCGCTCAAGCGAGTACATCAGTCGCTTGAGCGAGACTTGACCCGGGAGTCCTCTTTGTTTGAAGCGTTAGTCGCTCAAGCGAGTACACCAGTCGCTTGAGCGAGGCATGACCCTTAGTCCCCTTCTACGCGAGGCGAGACGGCGGTCTGGGTCGTCCAGAAGGCGTTCTCGTCCCTTCGAGGCGAGAAAACTTATTTTTGGGCCAAAAAACCTTCCTATCTTGGTACGGGAGCCTAATAGTCTCTCCTAGTGGCTTGTTAGGCTTCGGCCGTCTTCAAACAGGAAGCTTTCTGACTTTATTTGGAGGCCGGGCAAGATTTGGGGTCTACAACAAGGGTCAAGACGGCTGTCTTGCCTTGATTGGCATGGAAACCTATAAATAGGACCTTGCCCCCCCCCCCCCTCATTTCACACAATTCACACAGTTTTCATCCCTTCTCTCATCCTAGAAGCTCTCTTAAGACTTCGGGATAACTCTGATAACTTTCCAGAGTTTGAGAGCCTTCCGATTTCCGTTTAAAGTAGAAATCAGTTAAGGAGGTCTCCTTTTGAGACATTTGACACTTGGTAGAAGGGTAGTTTATTTTATTTCGAGAGAGGAGCATGCTTGTAGAGCGCAAAGAAAGCCAAAAAGCGTCCTCATTTCTTGAAGAGTTAATATAAAAGCTCGCTTTGGAGGTTCTTTTTCTATTCTCTCTCCTTTATCACCTTCTTTATCGCTTTCCTTATATGCATTAGATACTAGGATCATGTATACATTTAAATTCTGCAAGTAGATAAAATAAATAGGGTAAAAACATAATTTCTTAGCCTTTATGTTATAAACTAGTCCATCATAGGGAACCCAAAAGAGGCGTTGTGGGATGCTAACACCTTCCCCACACATAACTAACTCTCTTACCCAACTCTAGCTGTAATGGACAAAGTTGGTTTTCTAAAAAATCAACACCTTTTTCTTCCTTTTTCGATGTTTACGGTAAAATCATCGGTGGCGACTCCATTGAACCTCTTCGAAAACCTCATCTCTAGATTTAGCCCAGTTATCGGACAACCTAAAGGCATTGAACATCTTATTTTAAAAAACGCGAGTCAATCAAAACCATCACGTCTCTTTGGCTGCCTCTTTTGATGGCGGCAACACTGAGCTAATCCATCTTTTTCTTTACAGCGTAGCTCAAAAAGGCTTTCGTTAAGTCTTCGGGTGGTTTCCCACCATCGTTGTGCTTCGGACCGAGTCTTTGCGAGTTCTTGTTGCATCATCTTGGTCATTTGTGCTTGCTTTGCATATTCAGCCTCAAGGTGCGCTATTTTGATATTCATCTCTTGGACTTGACTACCTGGATTGATTCTTGGACATTTGGATGCTTGGATAATTTCTTTGTTGAAGTCAGCACATTTGTCCTTGAGACGTTCTATTTCTTGGTCTTTCTTCTTGCACTTCCTTTGCAGACCGTCAATGCTAAGGATAGATTCTTGTTCTTTCTCCTCAAGGGCCCTCAACTGGGCTCCCATGATTTCTATACTTTGGGTCAAGGCATCGACTTGAGTTTGCAACTCTCCATTTGCTGATGGTGAGGCAAGTAGAATGGGTGGTTGTGGCACCCTTCTACTTTTTCTCCATTCCTCATAGTCACTAGAAACAGCCACTCAAGCCTTGCCAAGATCTCCATCCCCTGTATAGACTGGTTTCTCCCATGCTCTTCAGACGATTGGCGCATCCTTGAAACTAATGGAATTACAAAAGAAACACAGTCCCCCGAGTTCTTCTCATGCTAGCACGGTTTGGGTCCTTATAAGCTGCCTCATAGCTATCCTTGGGGAATAGGCTATGCAGCCCCTAAGGCCCAGCAATGGTATATTCGGGTGATCTTCGCATCTAATGAGGATCTGGCTGGGTCGAAACCATGGGCAGACCCAAGATATGTTATCTATGTTCCAGTGTTCCAACTCGGCTTTCCATTCCATGGCATGACGACGGCGAAGAGGGATCTTTGAGAAGCTCCTCAAAGAATCGGGGAATGCTCCCATGTGGCTTGAGGCATAGAAATGAGTGATGCCCTAGACATATAGCAATGTAGAACAACATATGAGTGTTTTTCCTTGCTTGTGATGACAAAATTCTACGAAAGTAAGGTGTTGGAAATATAAAAACATCAAAAACATAAAAAACAAACTTAAAAAGCTCGAGACAGTCGTCCCAAAGGTTGAGACGGCCGTCCCAATTGAAATATTCAAATGGGACGCACATCCCACATCTGAGACGCACGTCTCAAGCCAAATTTTTGAATGGGACAGTCGTCCCACTTCTCAAATGGTCGTCCTAAGGTTTCCATTGGTCTGAGATGACCGTCCCAAATCCCAGACGGCCGTCTCGACCTTCCAAACCTCTCATATAAATATGGGGCGCGGATTCTTGCATTTGCATCCCATTCCAAGCATTCCATCTTGCTTATTCTCCCTTTATACGCATTTCTAGCATTCTTGAGTGAGTTAGGCACAAAATGGAGCATGGAGAGTCTTCATCTAGGAGGAAACGCACCCAGGCCTCCACTAGAGGAGCTCCCATCATCAACACTCAGCTAGCAGAATCGCATCAATTGAGGCTGGCAAACATCCAACAATACTCCTGGCACCATATGCTATGTCTGGATTTTGAAATCCTAACTACATTTGGTTAGGATCAAGATGTCAGAAAGTATATCCAGAATATAGGATGGGATTTTCTACTCCGTGAGCCACCCTCTCAAATCCACCGTACTGCCACTATGGAATTCCTTGCCTCCGTCACTATGGTGGAGATGTCGTCTATGACCCCTGGAGTGCCCCCTACTCAAGCTATCTCCTATTGGATGGATGGGGCATACCGGACCACCATGCTGGATGACTTCAACGTCATAATGGGTTTCTGCTAGCAAGCAGGTATGAGGACGCCAGAATATAGGTCCGCATATTATGAGAAACCCACTGCTCTCACTACTAGCAACATGTGGGAAGCCATCACTGGGACACAAAACCTACCATCACATCTGAAGGGCGCAACTTTTCCTCCTCCGCTTCGCATATGCCACAAACTGCTGGCTGGGACCATACATAGTCGGAAGGAAAGCCAAGGACAGGTGACATTAGCTGATCTCTTTATTATCTATTGCATGCATCAAGAGCATCGATGTAACCCAGGCTACACCTTCCTGAAAGCCTTAAAGGATTTTGGAACTCGTGGCTCAGCAGGAGCCATCATGATGGCTCCTTTCCTCACCCCTTTATCCGAATATTGGGGATGTTCTGACGGAGAAGACATCCCGACGAGCCTCCAACCAGAACTAATTAATGGGGCAATGCTGGTCCACATGAACATCCTTAGTCGACAAGGATCCGGGTTCGTTTTACACCCTATGATCTCAATTTCGCTAGATATCCATGATTTCGGCATGCCACAGGATATCCCCACGACTTCAGAGTTGTTAGAATCGCGCAGTGGAATGTTCGCGTGGTCGGACAAAAACCAAGAGGGGGGGGTGAATTGGTTTCTTAACAAAAATTAGGTTTTCAAAATTTTCCCCAAATTTTACCGATTAAAATACTATGTCAATAAAGACCGGAAGACTTTCTCTACGAAGGTGGGTAAAGCTTTGGTGGACGTCCACTCGGCATCAGCCGACTTACTGTGCGAAGAAAGGAAAGCTTTCAGGGAGTCCCAAAACACAAAATTTGGCCAAAACACTCGAGGCAGCAGTCCCGAAAGCGGGACAGACTGTCCCAAAGGCGAGGCCCGAGATGCACGTCCCGGATGTGAGGCCGTGCGTCTCACCCCAAAAAAACCATGCGAGATGGGCTGTCCCAATTCTCGGACGGCGCGTCCCAAGCTTTGTAGACCACTGTCCCTATTTTCTGGACCCCAGACGGCCATCCCGAGCTGGCTGGCTGAAAAAACTATAAATAGGGACCTTAGATGACATTTTTTCACACACCTCACTCCTCTCTTCTCTCCCTCTTTCGAATGATCTCTCCGATTGCCTATAAGGTAACAATTGGTTAAGGAAGTTTCTTCCGACATTCGATTCTTCTTACAATTTTTGTAGTGTTGGTCCCGTATTCGAGGAGCAGAGTGTTTGTAATGTGGGGGATTGCCAAAACGCATCCTCACAGTTGAAGATTTGTAATAAAAAGCTTGTTACGGAGGTTCTTTTCACTTCTCTTCTCTTTTATTGCTTTATTTACTGCTTTATGTATGCAATAGAAAATAGAATCATATAGATAGCCATTTTTTAATATTGTATAATAAAATAGGGTAATAACATAATTTCTCTTAATCTTTACTTTATGAATTAATTCGTCATAGGGAACCACGAAAGGGGCGTCGTGGGGGTGCTAACACCTTCCCCACGCGTAACTAACTCCCTTACCTAACTCTCGGTTATAATGGCCAAGTTTGGTTTTTCTTAAAATCAACGCCTTTTTATCCTTTTCCAATGTTTATGGTCAAAACATTGGTGGCGACTCCATAAGAACCTTTTTGCGAAAACCTCGGTTGTTGAGCACCTCGGGAGCAATGATCACATTTTTAAATAAACGCGAGTC